>JAXIVJ010002396.1:85000-105000 GCA_036785665.1 Chirona hameri
CTGAATTTTCCACTCCGAACCCTGGCTTCAAATAAATCCTAGGCCACTGTATGTATGTGTGTGTGTGTATCTGTGTGTATGTGTATCTGTCAGTCGGGGGAGGTTTTGTCATGCGTTGCCATTTTTAGCAGAATATGCCAAAAATGGCTACACAAGTTGCTATTTTTGGCAACTATGAGGCGATTTTGCCCTCCTTAAAGCTTTTTGCGAAATTCGCGAAAAAAACCTAAAAAATCACTTAATACCACTAACACCATCAGAAAGAGGTTGGCATTCTCTTGATTTCACCATTGACACTGAAAATCTGACCTTGATGCATGCACTTTTTGGCATTTTGAAATTGGTTGTTGAAGTTAAGGTGTTCAAAATAGTTGTTTTATTATTTAAATTTATTTTTCTCCAAATATTGTTTTTATTTGTTATAGAACAAGCTGTTTCTCAAACGAGAAAAATATATTTGTGACAAATATTATTTTGAAGATGCAGCAGCATCAACATTGACATATGTCAATGCTGCAGCGTCTTCAAAAGAATATTTGCTGCAAATATATTTTTCTCAATGACAAACAGCTTGTTTTATAACAAATGAAAACATATTTGGAGAAAAATCAATTTAAATAATAATTAAAAATGGTTTTGAACACCTTAAAGGGACACTCCCACAGCCCACCTTAACATTAGCTGAGTTGAGATAGCCATGTTGTTGGATTTGCATTGAAATTAAGTAGGGTAGCAGTTAAAACAACCACATAGGCATAATACAAAAGAAATTCAAGCTTGGTCTTGACAATTGTAACAAATAAACCCCACATGTATTTGAATTATTTGGCCGATGATGTCACCTCTCTTTACCAAATGGTGATGACTTGTTTTAAGGTTAGACTTTTCAGCTCTTTTCAAGAGAATTTCAAGCTCTTTCTGATGGTGTTAGTTAAGTGAATTTTTGAGGTTTTTCACAAATTTTGTAAAAAGCTTCAAGGAGAGCAAAATCGCCTCAGTTACCAAAAATGGCAACTTGCGTAGCCATTTTGTTTTGCCATATTCTGCTAAAAATGGCATCACATGACCAAACCTCCCCCTGACTGATGTGTGTATGCGTGTATATATATATATATATATATATATATATATATATATATATATATATGAATAAACATTTTTCAGTTGAGGTCTAATTTTCTAAGCATAAATTGGTTCTATAAAAAAACATCGTCAAAACATCAGGTATTGACCGACTCAACTGAACAGTGCATTTGAAGTGAATAACCATCAGCATGTGATGTGTTCATTCATCCAGAGGGGAATTAGGGTTTTATTCCATTCATAAATCACACTTCTGCTGTTCTAAATAAAAAGTTCTCATAATTTATGGTCACATTAACATATTAACACTTCAAAATGTGTGAATGCCAAATAAAATCAACTGGAAACTGCATTTTCATGAACCACATGTTGACATCACAAAGCAGTCTGTTTCCAGAAAGCCAACACTCTGCATACACCTGAATAAAACAATACTTGTAGCAAAATGTATTGTCACACAGATCATCATACTCTGAATAACATAATGGTGGATAATGGTTCTGTGTAAAGGTAAGAATGTGGCTAATTTCACTGGAACTTGGCTATTGCAATGACCATATTCTTGGAACATGTAATGGAACCTTACACATCAATCAATCTGCAACATCAAAATGTTGTTTTTGACTGATCAATTCTCCTAATAACAATGTAAATACTTCTCAAACACTGGCAAGGACAGATACAGCAGAAAGCAACAGAACAGAATGACACTCAAAACAAATTATTGCAATTGTCAATATTAACCAACCTGTGTGGACACGAATGTGTGCTTGTAGTGACTTCTCCCTTGGGAATTCCCTGAAGCAGAACTTGCACTGGATAAGGCTTCTTGCCCTCTTCCCAACATTTTGCAGGAGTTCAATATCTTCACTCCTTGGCCGGCCTCTGCGACGAAGGTGATCCACATCACCAGAACCTGAGCTGTCCAGTGTGGCACTGGGCATTTTTTGATCTGGAGTTGATACATTTGATTCGTAAGGAATACCGTTCAAATCTGCTTCTGTCTTAGCCTTGCTGGACTGAAGTAGGTCATAAACACTGTAACCCGGCTGCACATTCAGCGAGTCACCAGTAACGTCGTGGCTGTAGCACAAATAGTCCCTCAACCGTTCCGCTATTGGTGTTGAAACTTGCTCCATCTTGCACTAAGTTGCTAACAATCACTGCATTCACACAGATGCACTGCCTTCTAAGAAACTGGCATTTAAATGTCACTGCCAGACGCGCGCTGTCACTCCCGCGACGCCAGTACGCCAAAACGCTCAAACGGTTGGCGCGCGAACGAGATTTAAAGCTCCTCATTGGTCCGTCGTTTAAATCACGTGACCGGCTTTAAAGGAACGCTTCAAACGGGTACGCTGCGGCGCACAGCGGAATTTGAACTGGAAACGTGGTGCCAAATGGTACAATTTAGACGAAATGGGTGTTTGTTTTTTATATATAATTTTTTATAAAGAAGGACCAAACCAGACATTAATGTCTGCTTTGGTCTTTAAAACTCCTAATAATTATTAGGAGTTTTAAAGTCCACACAAATATTAACCGAAAGGAAGTACTAAAACCGGCTCACAGAATAATCGCAAACAACTGACACCATACAACAAAAACAGGGCAACCGCGCAAAGCGACTCAACATAGGGTGCATATTGCGTCTTCCTGGGAAATTCGAATGCCAGGAAAAATCCGACACATAATGGAAGACAGACGCTCTTTGGAAGTTCGAAGCCCACCATTTCCCAATTCCCATAATGGCTTCGATATCCCACAGACGGCGGGCCAGTAGGTTCAGAAGTACAACTAAGTTGTTGCCTTATTATTTTTGACGCGAGTAGTCACACTTACTACGGACTCTACGGAAAATATCGCTACATATCTTGTCGAGTTTTGTCGTCATTTCGTCCAGTCGACCGGGCACGTATCGGTATCCGCCCGCCAAGCGTCTTCGCATCGGTACATGTTTGACCACTTGATGCACTGTTCGGACCAGTGTGCGTCAACACAGCGTCGCTGGTTTTCGTGGCCTTGGCGCCAACCTTTGAGCTAACCGGCAGATAACGCCGGCGGCGCGCGCGCGCGCGCGACAGGTGCACAGAACATGGCGGCAAAAAGTTCCGGCGGGAAGCCCCGCGGACAGACGCAGCGTTCACTCGCCGACGGATGCCACGCTGCCAGCCGTCATCGGAAGATTATCGCGAGACACGCGCAGTGGCGGCGGATGGTATTTTCGGATGGGGGGCAAATCAACCCAGTGGCCCCCTCGGCCAAAGGCCCCGCCCGAAAATACCCCACGGCCAAAGGCCCCACCCCCAAAAAAAATGCCGCGAAATTGTATCTCCTCGGATTTAGGACACTATATTTTACAGGGCCCTTAAATGGTTGCAAAAGAACGTCGGACAGGCCAATGTTGAAGTCTCAGGCCTACCGAGGGCATTCTGTCGGCCTTAGAGGGACCCTCAGGCTGGATGGGGGCACCTCGGGGCCCTCAGTCAACTTCTTGGAGGGCCCCTCTTACAAATTTATGGGGGGAATTATGTTCCCCCAACTTCTTGAGTGGGGGGCAGCTGCCCCCCCCCCCCCCCCCACCCTATCCGCCGCCCCTGGACACGCGACGCCTCACTGCCACCAGTTTGGTTCGATTTTCGTTCATCGGCATTCGGCAAACAAATGATAATCGAGTTAGAACCAGTGGCGGCGGAAGAGGGGGCAGGGGGCAGCTGCCCCCCCCCCCCCCCCACTCAATAAGTTGGGTGGGCAAACATATGAGTTTGCCCCCCCCCCCCATACATTTGTAAGAGGGCCCCTCCAAGAAGTTGACCGAGGACCCGAGGTGACCCCAGCCAGCCTGAGGGGCCCTCTAAGGCCCTCAGTCGGCCTGAGGGGGCCCTCGGTAGGCCCGAGGGGGCTCTTGGTAGGCCTGATATTTCACAATGGGGCTGTCCGACGTTTTTTTGCGACCATTTAGAGGCCCTGCAAAATATAGTGGCCTAAATCCGAGGAGATACCATTTCGCGATTTTTTTTTTTTTTGGGGGGGGGCTTTGATCGAGGAGCCCCTGGGTTTCTTTGCCCATCCGCAAATACCTTCTGCCGCCACTGGTTAGAACCGTGTCGATGCCCACTGTCCAGTCTAAATTGTTTGGTATGAAATCAGCCTACCATGCAATCACACACAAGCGCTTGGCAAGTGAGGCCAGCACAAAAGGCGATTCGATCAAACATTTAATGCAGGTATATGTTGGACTGTCATACACACAGAGAACCCGCAGAGCTCAGTCCTTGTGGAATGTATTCATGTATACTGAACACGAATATATGCAAACAAGGAGAAATCATACCTAAAGCAATGGGCTGAAAACAGTGGTAGATAGTTCAGGTGAAGAACAAAATGAGTAGTTATCGGCCCATAGGAACCATTCAGTCTCATCGGCCATTCCCTGCAGAGCGATCGCAACCTACATTTTTAGGTATTAACTACGGCGTTTAAGGCAAAACGTCTCAAGGAAAGAACAGACTTTCCAGTTTCCACAAACTCATTGTTACGGACACAGCCTGAGTTTGCGTCCAGCGTGACGCATACAAAGGTGTCCGCGACAGACCTAAGAGGTTGTATATAGACAATATCATAGCGGAATATATCACTCGCTCAACATATAACAGTTATAGTTATGACTGACACCTGACTCGTTACCCCGACTAAACCCTGCCCCGCCAGCCTTATCCCCGGCATGTCGGCACTGCTAACCCTGATGGCTCCAATGCACGCGCGACAAGCATCTCCACACCATCTGTCACCAGTCGTGACCGTCCTGAGAGACTCGGGCCCCGCCCTTGGCTACCCTGCACCGGATACACTGATTTCCCTAGAGACGTCATTAACACAGTGACGTGTGACATCACGCCCGGGTGACGTCATCAGAGGAAGGGCAGCAGGTCGCCGATCTTTGGCAGCACCAGCTCGGGCACCTGCAGCGCAGGGTCGTCCTCGCTGGACCCGGCGGCAGGGGCGGCGGCGTGAGTGGCGGCCACCATTCGGTCCAGGTCCGCCTGTGTGGTGACGCCCGTCAGTACCGCCAGCGTCCGCAGGCCGCACAGGTTGCCCATCGTGATGTCCGTCTTGCAGCTGCCGGCGCAACGGTCACAAGTTCAGATAGGTTCGGTCACAGATAACAGGAGATCTGGATTTGACACGAAATTTCCGGCCTCTTATTTTAGAGCCGACATTTGAAACGGAGCTGTTAAGCTGATACACTTTTTGATTCTGCACAGACGTCCCCCCCCCCGATACAAATCCTGGCTACGTGCCTGGCCGCGACTCGAAGTGCCCCCTTGCCCAGAACCGTTCTGCCGCCACTGACTGCACTATGAGACTGTGGAGACGACAGCTAAAATCTGTGAGTGCTGTGGTGGTTATGCTGCTGTCTTTTGGCGACTGACGTGCATAGCTCACCTGAACACGATTCCGACTTTTCTGCTAACGTTCAACCCCATGCAAATCATGAGTCACCGACACCGGCCATCGACGTTAACTGATTTAAGTAGAGTTCACGTAACTCTCGCATAATGACTGCTTGCAGGAGGACCTCTATAATTTGTGGTGGGTTCGTTCATTCCTCTTTTCCTCATACCCGGCTCCTGCTCAGTGCCCACGCCCCTAACACACTGCTTTCTTTGCACATGATACCTGTTCCTAGACAGCTCATGTCCTCCAACACTCCCCCACGGGCGGTTCCTGTTCCGTAAAACTCCCGTCACACGGTTCTGTCCCCGCCCCACTCACTTGTCTCCAACCATGACGGTGCGCGCCGGGTCCAGGCCGTGCTTCTGCCGCAGAGCCTCGAACACCTGCCGGGACGGCTTGCCCATGATGATGGGCTTTCGGCCGGACGCCACCGCTACCACCGTCACCATCGTGCCGGTACCTACAACACAGAATGCGAACACGGTACACACGTCAAGTCATGTCACAATCGTGCCCGTAACACAGAACACACGTCACGTCACAGCCACCACTACGTTCGTTATCATGCACAACCACAGGCACACAAGTGACATGTCACATGGTATGTCACGGCCACCGTCACGACCACCGCCACTGCTGCCGTCACCATCGCGTCAGTGCGCCATGGTAGTAGCGTACGTGTACACGCCCGCGCCGGCGTTTGCACGCGCATTCACCCCCACACAAAATTAGCACCATGAGGGTAACTAGAGCGCCTGTTTCAGAGTCTCACCACGCCATCAACACCCAGTTCAGCTTTCAACCGTTATGGGCGTCGTACCTTGGTCTCAGTGACACATAGTAAGAGATACGTCACCAGTTCGTTCGGAACATTTGACCAGCGCTCCCTCGGGACATTTTGCTTCGTCACACTGCAATACCCAGTCCCAGAATGTCCCTTATCTTAGCGTTTTCGCCTTTTCTGATACAAAGGCTGCTAGGTTTCACTTGCGGTTCACACAAAAAAGGCATGAACTGGGGACAGCTTCTATGCGCTCCGTAGTAATCCTACTATCCCCATGGGAAACGTTTTTCATTTCCCAGCAGCATGTCAATACATACAATACATAATACAATACAATACAATACAAATACAATACAATACATCAATACATAAAACAGAAGGACGCTTCAACCCTCCCTGGCGCCCCCATCTTACCGGGGCAAATAATGTGCTCCATGGGGAACCTTTCGTCGCAGTTTGTCGCGATGAAGAGCACGTTCGGATTCTTCAGGTAGGAGGCCGCCTTCATGATCTTGTTGAAGGAGATGTGGCTGTCGAAGCCGACTACGACGGCGCCCACCTCCGGGTCCATACGGATGTGGTCCAGCTGACCGTCGAACACGTCACCCTCCATCACATCTGGCTGATAACAAATATTAAAATCAGAACTTCGAAAAGCACAGGGACAATGCTTTTCCATAATTTGGCATATGTTGCCAGTGAATTAACTCACCGATTTAAAATGTACGCACTGGATTTGATCTGGCACGCACAGCACTGTAACAGGCGGCGATATGTCATAAAGACAAGTGTTACTAAATTATGAGTGTTCCTAAATTATTTAGATACAAATGAATGTTTGTACTGAAAGTCAATCACTGAACACAAATCGTACGAATGAATCTGTGCGAATCCATGCATTCGAGTGTAGGAGCCGAAATGGAAAAATGAAACACTCACGCCCAGACCGAAATGTCGGATGCCGGCCCCATCCATCTCGCGCGTCAGGCCCGTGGAGCCGATCAGATACACCTTCTTGTCGAAGTTCAGCGACTTGAGGTACTGCACCGTCAGGTAGGACGTGCTGATTATCTGAGACTGCGGGAAGGACACAGCTGTCACGTCCATTAAACAATTTAGCACGGGAAACGGAAAGATTTCAATATCTTCTGTATGGACGCTGACGACCATTGCAAGTCAGGCAACTGCCGCGACAGCGACATCTATGTCTCCATAAACAGTAGTCCAAAGTTTCCACCACCGAAAGGAAATGTATCGACATATATTGACTGACCGGGGAAGGCTAGCTGAAAAATAACTAGCGACAGTGTGGCATATCGAATATTTGTATTTTAAATATTGTATTGAAATACTTGACAACATTGTACCTATATGGGTACAATGTTGTAACATTGTACCCGTATAGGTACCATTTATATCGTACCATCACGCCATACGCAGGTCGACTAAATAAGCGCGTAAAAATATTACTTTGTCAAAGAGCATCAAAATGCTGTGCATTTTCTGCAGTGTCCAATGTTATTAAACAAAATAAAGGTACCTCGCTTTGGGAAAACAGCAATTACTCTAACTTACCTCATTGTAATCAAATCAACTTTGCACATTTTACAGCATAATCATCTCTTGAGTTTGTACTGTTGTTTGTTATGAGGAACGCACACAAAACAAAAAGAAGGTCCCTTGCTTTTGGAAAACAGCCATCACTCAGACTTACCTCATTGCAATTAAATCCCAACTTTGCAGATTTTGCAACATATTCATCTCTTGACTTCGTGCTGTTGTTTGTTACAAGGAACACTTTCTTCCCCAGTTCCTGTAGTTTGTTCACAACAGCGTTTGCGTTTTTTATCACGTTACCGCCATTCCAAAGAACGCCTAAAATATAACAAAACAGAAAATTGTCCATATCAGTATTTAAATCCCAAGCAATAGTATTCACGGTCAGGGGACTAATACGAGATAACATACATGGTAACATAAATAGTTAAGTGGCGATAACACGGACACAGGTTCAAAAATGCTTCCTGCAAATCATTCGAGTGAAATCACCAATTGAACAGCAATTGAAAATGAAGAGAAGATAAAACAGAATGATTGTATTGATATTTGACTTACCATCACAATCAAATAGGAATGCATCTGTTGACTGCACCAAAGCCTTGGCCTTCTCACCATCCAGAGGTACTGCTTGCTTCATTGTGTGCAAATTATGAATCCTGGAACATAACAGTAGGCGAGGTTGAGCTCGAGGGAGCTGTCAACAATCGACATATTCTTCTGGAAGGGCAAAGGAGTGAATTGCAAAACACAATAACTACCGTAAGCATTGCTCTGGTCCGACCTCGGATCCATCTGCTGATTGTTACTGGAAGGGCAGCTGACCTGGTCAACCCCTGAGTTATTGGTTAGCATGAGGTGCTTAACTATCACAAAGCTCAGCATAAAATATGCAGTGTATGTGTTGTGTTTGCATTAAATGTGTCAACTCAGGTCTCATATCATGTCAGACTATGCTTCAGAGGTGTACAATTTAGCACGTGCCAAATGTGGCACCATATGTTGTGGCATATATTCAGTATACCACATACATTTCACTCAAGTGCCTGTGTGGACTGCTTTTGTCATGACTGATCCCACAACGACGTGTGTGACTTAACTTTAACGTTTCAGTATTGTCGCGAGAGTTCCAGTATTGCCGCCAACATTCCGGTATCGCCGCGAGCGCTATGCAGCCATCACGGTTCTAATCATAGTATACTCCTTTTGTGTCTGTTGGATAGACTCCGAAGTGGCAGCAATCAGCATGAACTGGGCAACTGCATATACCTGAATGGAACCAGTGACACTTAGTGTTGTGGAATGATCACTTTCGCCCCTTCTCTCCCTATGAAGCGATGACAGCTTGTGCAACACTGAGCCTGGCTGCTTTCTACATCCCAATTCAGAGTATCAAAAAGTTCCATACTTCTGCTGGCCAACGGAGCTGTCACAGAGGTATCTCCACTGCCTAGCAGTGTAATATGTCATGTGAGAAGCTTCTTACTTAAAATACATAACATCTCAGTGATTCAGGCATGCCTCAGCCCAACTAAGTAAGGCAGATATCAAGCCATATTGAAGCCTGTGTGTATGATGAGGGACCTTAGTGCGAGACTGGGCACACAACCATTTGCTACATGGGATGCTCTGGCATTAAAGAGACATTGCCACCTTGCAGGCCAATATGGAGTTTTTGGTGTGTATCGGTCGATTAAGCGTGTCCGATTTCACCTGCAAAATTTGGTTCCCGGAACTCCCCCCATTAGATTAAAAAAATACATTTGCACCACTCATGCTTGCCAAGCATTCGTAAAATTGGAGTGGCCACATCACTATTTAGAATCACTTCTTTGTGGACTGTTATTTTCTTTTGAATGCTGCAAACTCAACATCACCATTCCGTCAGTGCACTTTGAAATTAAAAAGCGTATGCAGTTAATTATATTTTCAACAACCTTAGCCTCTTTCATAATAAAACAGCAAGAATTGCTATGGCTCGACTTTGGGACTGTAGGAATTATGTGACCTATACCTTATAACACAGATATACTTTTCAAGGTCAAGTCTCGGCGAATTCGTACACTTCGGCTTTGGGCGGGCGCCAATACCACAGCCAAACTGGATGAGAGCGGCCATCATGAATCTCGTACTGAGCACAGCTGGGACCAACGTTTTGGAGTCAGAAATAAATACAAAATGCTTTGCCGATACACTGCTTAGGTGTTGCATGAGCAAGTTTGAGCTTGAGCATACATGATTGTTGATCCCCATCATTCATTTACGTTGCTTTCTAGAAATCCTCCGGAGGTGGCAATATCCCTTTAATAATGAGGAACCCTTGAGGACTAGGCGACCTCAATTAACCCACATTCACTTTGTTTGCATTTTGTATCAACATAGCATATAAACAATGGAGTCAATCAATATACACTGAACTGAATGAAGACAGGACATTGTAAGAAAGTTCCCACATCCCTGGACCTTCAGATGAGCAAATCAGACAAGATATCAATCAGTGGCGGATCCAGGATGCCCTTGGTGGGCCCCTCAGGCCTTGGTGGGCCCCACAAGCCTTGGTGGGCCCTTTTGACCTTGAAGACAAATGTAGGCCAGACTAGACCCTTTTAGTTCAAAATATGCATTTCACATGCCAAAATGTCTCTACAAACCAGAATTGGCCATCTTCAAGCCATAATGGGCCCTCTGGAGGTCAGAGTGGGCCCTCTAGAAGTCAGACTGGGCCCTCTGGAGGTCAGAGTGGGCAAATTTACTTGCGAGTTGTTTGAAAACGGAGTGGAATTCGTTTCGAGTCACTTCGATTGGCTTTCGGCCCCTCAGGCTATTTGACCCCTTCCAGGCTCAAGGGGGGGGGGGCATGGCCCCATGCCCCCCTCTGGATCCGCCACTGATATCAATTACCTACCCCACATGTTCTTCCCATTATAAACCTATCAAAAAGCATTTTGGTGCAAGAGGCAACAAGGCCATGCCTCAACGGCATTTTAATATTTTGGTATAGTAGTAGAAATGAGGGCATGGTCTATTCATGTCCATTATCAGTTTGGTTCACCATACTTATGAATTATCAAGCCCTCTATCAAACAACTGTTAAAAAAATTATGGGAAAATTATTTCTTTTTTGCTCTTTCTTTCTTGTCTTTGTGGTCTCTATAAGGTAGAACTTTCCACTCTACATCCCTACCCAAAACCAGTCTTAGCTCTCTGCTTGAGCCACTTGAACAAACAGACACATCAAAATACCAGGGTCAGTGGTGCTACCCAGGGCTACTCATGCACTGCTATTGGTGCTACCCAGGGGTTCCGCCACTGGGGGGGTGGGGGGGGGGGACATGACCCCCCATTTTTTAGCCAGGGGGATTATCCCCCCCAATTTTCCCTGACAAACAACTATAAATCAGTGTTCAGTTGTACTCATTATTTGTTACCTTTCCCCCTGTTCAACCAACAAGCTTTCGCTTTCGCTGACGCTCCACCATCCCCCCCCCCCCCACACGGTCAACAACTTCAACAAAGCGTGGTGGAGCCCCTGGTGCTACCATGCCATGGATAAAAGAACGATGAGTAGTCTCTTATCCATGGCCATGCTATTGGTGGTGGAGATGCACTGGTAGGCTAGCACTATCAGCGGGAGTTGATGCAGCAGTTGGCCGCCAGGGATCGCTAGTGAGCCAGATTGTTATGACGTCGCAAGCAAATATTACCAGTTAAATATTTAACGCTTAATATTGATTTATTTATAAATCAATCAATCATTCAATACTTAGTGGTACCATCTGCGTGTGACGTCTGCTGTGACCCTGGCACACTAGCGGTCCCTGGCGGCCAACTGCTGCAACAACTCCAGCTGATAGTGCTAGCCCACTGGTACCACTGCAGCAGGCATCCCACTTATGTAATCAAGGCTTACACAGGGTGTAAGGTACACAGGGTAAGATCACAAGGTTGATGATGTCACTAGAATAATACTGTTCAGTACCTATTGCACATGCACATATATTTTCCAACACTCCAGCAGCTTAACCCTCGCCCTATGGGAGCTTTTTTCATCTTCTCCCTACGGGGGGGGGGGGGGGGCTGACAGGCCCCCTGTTAACTTCCAAACCAAGCAACTTAGAGCAATGCGGTAAGAACCAGCATGTTGCCTGTCATGGGGGGGGGGGGGGGGGGGGGGGGCTGGCTGTAAGGCGAGGGCGAGGGCGAGGGCACATTTTTTTTGTCGACATCTATTGCGCAGAAAACATAAACAAGTATATTTACATCTTACACATCGAATTCTTGGCATATTTGGAAAATTGATAACATAATTTATAGAACAATATACTTAAAGGGTGTCCCACCTTTTTGAAAGTTGTCGAATCACACTTAATTGTATGTGTACATGTCAGGCGAGGTCAGCTGAACATGTTCGTGAACTTCTTTTCCGAACAAAATTGCTTATCTTGGAAGATATTCAACTTTTAGTTGTAAGTGGAAACTTGGGTTGGTGACGTCACATTTTTTCTTTAATAACAGGGAAATCCTTTGCGCTGCCGAATGTATGGAACACTTTTTTGTCGACATCTATTGTGCAGAAAAACAGCGAATTATCCGGTGTCTAGATTGGCTAGCACTATCAGCTGGAGTTGTTGCAGCAGTTGGCCGCCAGGGACAGCTAGTGAGCCAGGGTGTTATGACGTCGCAAGCATATGGTACCACTAAATATTGATTGATTGATTGATTGATTGATTGATTGATTTATAAATAAATAAATACATATTTAGCGTTAAATATTTAACTGGTACCATTTGCTTGCGACGTCATAACATCCTGGCTCACTAGCGGTCCCTGGCAGCCAACTGCTGCATCAACTCCAGCTGATAGTGCTAGATTCTAGATTGCGAACCACCCGGGGATCGATAAATGAAAGACGAAAATATTCCAAGGCTGACCTTAAAACAAGTCGACTATCATTACCAGTTGGGTAAAGAGAGACGACGCTGTCGGTTTAGAGGCCCTATTCAAATACACATGGCCATGGGCCTTATTTTTTACAGATGCCAAAATCAAACTCCAATATCTTTTTGATTAGATCATTGTGGTTGTTTTAACTACTACCATACTTAATTTAAATACCAGGCCATCAAAATGGCTATCTCAACTCAAATATAATGCTAAGGTGGGATAGTCCCTTTAACCAGTACTGAACTAAACAAATCACAGATACACTATCAATAGCATGGAAGGTCTGATATACTGTCCATGTCCAAACAAATATATAATAATCAAATACAAAAGTAACATACACAAGTTACAGACAACCAGAAGTATTGTAGCCCACCAAAAAAGCTCAGTACGGTTCACGACAATGTGAAGGAAAGGCAGTTTTTACCTTGTAATTTGTACTTAAGAACGCAATTTTTAGGTGTATCTAGCAACTTTATTTTGTTCTATTTAAAACTATAACAGGTGATAGGTAAAAAACATTAACTTCTTCGGAAATATTCATGGTAGATCGTTAAAAAGACTTTATATTCGATAGGCAGTAGGCACTGCCAGGCGATTCGCTCATCGCTGTTTGGGATACAATCAGTTTTTCGTGTTACATAGAGAGCTATTTCATACTAATTATACGAAGTGGCAGCTACCTAGTTGTCCGTCTGGCCTTTCGGATGTCACCCGATTGCTTAATAACTCCGCGAACCTTGCAGTCAAAACGGCGAAATTTGGCATGTTAGTGGTCACACTATCGTATGCAAATTTTCCGTCGATCCATGATCGCAATATAGTGCAATTATAATGATTATTAATATGCCGTGAATATCAAAAATTATATGCGCCACCCGGCTGCCACTGGACTGGCTTTTTGATTTTGCTTTCGGGAGACACTGGCTCGGTGGTCATGGGGGTCAGGGTCAGGGTATGATAGATATTTAGAAGGTCGGTGGTGCGATACAAGCAGTGTCAGAAAAGTGTCCCATTTCTCCATTTTTCTGAACTTGGAAGTTTTGTTCCGTGAAAACTTTGACTGTAAAGAATGATTATTTTTTAGTCTGCGGGTGACGAGCATAAAACAGCCTGATATTTGACTTTCCGAACAATGGCTGGGACATGACAGTAATGCGACACAAATTGTAAACAAAAATGGAAGGCGGAACCTCCAAATTCCCAACATCCAAAATTTCTGCAGTGATTTAGGAAAGGAAAACTGGTATTTTTCCAAAATTAAAACTTTTTAAAACCTCCCAAAAATGTTTTGCATAATCAGGTTACAACCCCACCACCGTTACCATCGTAATCGGGGCCATGGATAACCCTGGGACACTGACAGCACGTTATGCAAAATACTGCAGTACTTAAGATTGAGCCCAGTTTCCCATACACGCATACGCAACGATACAAGGTACTTTTTAACATACGACCCGGAGTCTCGGTTCCCGACTGACGCCAAGACTATATCTGTACAGGAAATATGACTGACGATTAATCAACTTTCCACATCATAATATATGCACATATTGGCATATATGAAAATGGTTGTGTAGAAACGCACATAAAAAATGACGCAAAAATTACTGCATTACAAAAAAAATGTTCCGTCGCTGGCGAAAAATTTGTTCCGCGAACTTAGATCGTGGAGCCACTTTTCTGACACTGGATACAAGGCGTTTTTCCACTGGCGTTTTTCGATACAAGGCAACGTCACTGGCGTGTTTTTCTATCTTCTTCATAAGCTCAGCGCATCTCACTGTTCTGCATCCTGACCGAGCCGGGGTGTCCGTAACTGTACCAGAAGGACGGATCGCCCCGGAACTGGTGACTGCCACCAGCTCGTTATGAGGGATATTCGTTTGTGGACGGCTGGCCGAGACGGATGCGGATGAAGTAACTCATGTACCTACTTGGAGTAATGGATGAAGTAATTATCCGAAAACTACCTCGGTCTGCAAACTTCGAAGGCATTTGGGCAGAACTTGAACGTTTATTAAAAATACGCAATTGCTTGCATATTTTTTTAAAATAAATTTAGTCCCAAGCTTTTGAATGGATATATTTCCGAGGCCAGGACCCGGCATAAACAGTTGTATTACCGAGCGGAGCGAGGTCTTCCGTCAACTAGGGGGAAAAATATACGTATGACCGGCCCGACCGTAGCCATGGTTTTCAGAAGCTGTATTTCTTTGCAGCTATTCGGTCGAAATGACTGAAAACATGCGCACAAAAACGCTCTCGTCGTAAAACTATCTGCCGGTGTTTCCTTTCAGCAAGCACAAAGTGTGCCTAAACAACAAATAGGGCACATTAATGCTATAATATTCCCGTTTTTCTGCTCCCGAAATTTAATTTAAATTCCTGTCAAATTCCCTCAATAAAAGTAAAAAGATATTGTCCTGATCCCTTAAATTCTTTCATTGCAATTCGACCTTTTTCCTAATGCTTTTTATGATATTGAGACCTGCAATATTTCTGAACAAAGTATGGATTTATGTCTCTAAAATGGGGGGGGGGGGGGCAATCTCCCCAGTCTGACGACCAGGGGGATGGTGAAACCCCATCCCCCCTACAGTGACGCCCTTGCTCTCTTCTTGTGCTTCTTTGTTTGTTTCCATTTCTTAGCAGGGAGTGCCACAACATTTTCTCTTTTGTTTTCTGGTGTGAGGTGCTGTGCATCACTAGGATTGAGGGCAGGGGCACTCCTGGTCACCTATTAATGGGTGGCAGTGGATTTCAGAAAGTAATGATGGACATATCAAAACACCAGGCTTTTCATGCTATTGGTGATGTAGGCAATAGGTACCAACACACTACAGAATGTCAATAGCATGCACAGTAGGTACAGTGTTTCTCCGTGTCTGCATTGTGTTATTCAGGTACCCTATCCTATGTACAATTTAATGAAACTAGGGTAAAAGTCAAATCTTCTGACACATCCTAACCTCAGCCTTTTCATGCTATCAGAATGCAGAAGATACTGACATACAGTGCTAGAATGCAGAAGATACAGACACATGGTGTTTTAGTGTGTTTGTATTTTTTTTAGAGCATGAAAAGTCCCAGATTTGGTATGTGTCTGGCGGTTACAGCAGTTTACCCTAATGCCTAATGATGTTGGGGCTTTGGCTTAAAGGGACTGTCCCACCTTAACATTATATTTCAGTTGAGATAGCCTTGTTGTTGGATTTGCAATAAAATATAGTAGGGTAGCAGTTAAAACAACCACATAGGTCTAATGAAAAATAAATTTGAGCTTGGTCTTGCCAATTGTAACGATAAACCCTACATGCATTTGAATACGGGTCTAAAGCCGATGACATTGTCTCACTTTACAAAATGTTGATGGTAGTCAACTTGTTTTAAGGTGAATCTTGGAGATATTTGCCATGTTTCAATGGTTCGGTAATTGGTTTGTTTTAATTCAAAGTGACAGAATTGTCTTGAAATAATTGTGCCATAATTTGGCAGCATTAATGATTTCTGTGTAGCTCTCTAGAGCTCAATGACGTCATCAACCCAAATATGAAAATTTAACTTTTGATGAAATTGAGCACTGTTTGCCAGAAACAAATGTCATAATTGTGTTTGGCAGCAATTACTTCATATTTTGCACCACAAGCGGCATACATTTGACAACTTTTGGGAAGGTGGGACAGTCCTTTTAATGATGACAGAACAGCCAAGCTCACCAGAACACATTATTACCATTGCTTAAAATGCAACCAGACTCGCTGACCAGCAAGGCAAGCCCTGAACATCGTTACATAAGCTCAGAATTGGAACTGTTGTCGAGACGTCTCAGTTCGTTTCGATATATCATTGGTCGGTGTAAGGTCAAGCTCAAGGCAATTATCATGACAACACTCCGCTTCCATTCAGCTCCCCACAAAAACTCGATTATAAAATGTCCTAACCGGATAACCAACCTCAATAAAAAAGTGGCCCTCCTACCGGAACGTTACCACTTGCTGCACAGGCGCGTCGAAAAGCTAGGGGTACGTACCAGGGTGATAGGGTACGTATCGTGTTATCAATTACGGTGCAAAGGCTCTTCAGTTCTGGCAGCCAAGTGCGTTTTTTGCTAAATATTGTATAGTGTTATATGTTTTGATTCAATTTGGACTCAGTGAACTGTGTTTCTTTTAAGTGGCGCCCCGGTTGCGTGAAAAACATATTTACATTAATCCGTCACAACTGACCCATGTACCCTATTTTTGTCGACAGCCCATAAAAGCTTGACGTTGCTAATTTATGCATCGCGAGATTCAAGCAATTTGCATACACATAGTATTGCCCTAAATAATGTGGTGTCATACATAGTCAAATTTGATGTTACATTTAGTTAATTGATATAATTCAAACGATAAATTCGAAAGCATTTTTGCTTTTTCATTACACATGAATTAAAATATAGTATACAGTACCTCGCTAACGGTTACCATGGTTACGATTCCAAAGTCAACCGGTTTGTTTACTTTGTACGATGAGCGGTCAGCTGACTGGAGCACGGGCGGCCGCGGCACATCATCGAAGAATGGCAAGTTCAGGAATATAATGTCCTTATTTCAGATTCAATGCGAATTGCGAACGAAGCATGGAAGGAAGAGAAGTGGAACAATACCTGCCAGGTAAAATATGTTGTGTCGTAGAGATATTTAGATAATAGCACGATTTCTATTTGAAGTAGCGCCAGAGTGACCTGTTATTCAGAACCACGTTTAAGATCGTATAAGATCTGATGATCTGATGGTCACAACTTGAGTGTTATGAAATGGCCGTAAATTCGGGTACTCCAGCCAGTGGCGTATTTACGGTTGGGCAAAATGGGCAATTGCCCCCCCCCCCAATCGTCTGAAATCGGTGCAAAATTGACACATTTCCTGATATAATAGAAGACAATCTAAGCAACTTTTACTAAGGAAAGTTGCTTTAAATCAGCTATCAATGCATAAGCAAGCGAAATCCGATGAGTTTTCAGAATTGTGTGAGACTTTTCGGAATTCCCCCCCCCCAAACCACCCGTTCTGGATCCGCCACTGACTCCAGCATGGAGTCTCCATGCAAAGGCGGATCCAGGGGAGGGGGGGGGGGAATGGTTCATGGCGATGGCCCCAAATGTCCAAATGTCCTGAAACCGTGATTCCCCCCCCCCCCCCCAAAAAAAAAAACAGCCGGACGTACAGTGGCGGACGGCTGACGGCACGCCCCCAATGCAGTGTTTTGTCAGTGTAGCCGTGTAGGCCCGCGAGTGGCGAGTGAGGTTAGCGAAATGGGAGACCCGCCGGACCTCCCCTGCCGTCTGGCGGCCATGGGCGCCGCCACCACTACGGACAGTACGGACAGTGTCCGTACAAGTTGGCGAACTTCCAAACACTTGCACGGGCTGTCCGTACAAGTTTGCGGAACCATTTGAAGGTGCAGAATTAGAGATATCGATACCTGAAATGTTTATAATGTGATGTAATTTATGTGTTTAAATGTGAGATGTTATCCTAATTATCTTCCAATGGACTGTTTGTGACGAATCATCGTGATGAATAACCTATATTCATGGAACTTATTGTTCAACAGAAAAAGCATCTTATTGTCCTCTCCCCAACTTGAACGCACAAATGGCCACTGGCCAGTTGGAATGAAATGGAGATAATCACATTTTCCACAAAAATGGAGTTTGCACCTGAAATCGATTGACGAGGCCAAAATATGATGTAAATTCATCACATTTTGCATATAAACATTCTTACTGAAAGATATTGGCAGTTTCCTACCGATAAGCAATCCACGCTTATATCGGTCGGTACTCAGCAAGTACTCGGTAACGAACAGGCACGTAGCCAGGATTTCGTCCAGGGGGGGAGGGGGGATGTGGCGCCTCGAAAGGGCCCCTTCCCGAGCGTTGAAAGGGCCCCTTCCCAAGCGTTGAAAGCCCCCCCCCCAAAAAAAAAAAAAGCGCATGAAAAGGCACGTTACAAGGCTGGAAAATGCAGTATGGCAGGTATGGCATGGGCCATACCAACGTTTAGGAGCTGGAGTTAGCAAACTGCCACATCAACTTTGGAACCAGCGACACGAATTTGGAATCGGCTATACCAACTTGGAATATTTTTTAAAGCTAAAGACCTGGCACTCTTAACCCGCGCGGCGCTGGGGTCTCCAGCCGAACGCGCGGCGCTGGGGGTGGGTAAATTTTACCCCCCCCCCCTTTTATCTTCCGAACCAATAACCGCAGCGAGACGCGCAATGCGGCGATCGCAAGCTCTCAACGAGAAGAATCGAATGCATACTCGAAATTCTTAAAATAAGGTCACATGTCAGGTCACGGTCAGGTCAAATGTAAAATGTAAGTATTTGAGTTTGTGGGGCTATACTTTCCATCCAAAGCCTTATATTGCAACTATTATCTCACAAAGTGCTCCAGAGTGTATAATGCATTTCCCGCATAAGTAAAAGTGAAATTGTAAGCAAAGGTCAAGGTCAAGGTCAGGTCACACAAGGTCACAGGTCTACGAAAGCCATGCGACACATGTTGTATGGGTTATTTTACTCGTATAATTCGATAGAAGCAACCATTTTCACAGCCTGACACCATATAATCGTCCTCAGGTCAATGTCAGGTCATAATAAGGTCAAAATTTGAAATTGATTAATACAAATAAACATTGCATGTTTCTAGACTAGTTTTATCTTCGAAATACAGTGGTGGCATTTATTTGTCTGTATCTGATCAGTAAAAGCCAAAAAACGCAATTTTAAAAAATGACGTCATGAGTTACTTGTTCTTAGAGAGCCATAAGTCAGTCAAAAATAAATAAATTGCTTTGAAATTTGGTTTGAACATCGTTCATACTCGGTTCTCTAATATATCTTCCGTTTTTTTTTTGTTGGAAATCTTCAAACAAAAAACTTTTGTGGAAATTCTTCCCCCAAAATCAGTTTTGCATTTTTGGGGGTCAAAAACCCAAAATTTTGCAAATCGAGATAGCCATGTCAAAGACAATGTTATTTCCCTTCTTTTGACGCCTTTTATGTGCAATTTGCAGTAACACGCTATTTTCTACGATTTTTTCAAACATTTAACGTTTTTTCACCAAAAATGACATGGCATGACGTCACTAAAACGTAATTATCTGCCACAAATTTTCAC
>JAXIVJ010002396.1:107500-110751 GCA_036785665.1 Chirona hameri
ACATACATACATACATACATACATACATACATACATACATACATACATACATACATACATACATACATACATACATACATACATACATACATACATACATACATACATACATACATACATACATACATACATAACATACATACATACATACATACATACATACATACATACATACATACATACATACATACATACATACATACATACATACATACATACATACATACATACATACATACATACATACATACATACATACATACATACATACATACATACATACATACATACATACATACATACATACATACATACATACATACATACATACATACATACATACATACATACATACATACATACATACATACATACATACATACATACATACATACATACATACATACATACATACATACATACATACATACATACATACATACATACATACATACATACATACATACATACATACATACATACAACATACATACATACATACATACATACATACATACATACTACATACATACATACATACATACATACATACATACATACATACATACATACATACATACATACATACATACATACATACATACATACATACATACATACATACATACATACATACATACATACATACATACATACATACATACATACATACATACATACATACATACATACATACATACATACATACATACATACATACATACATACATACATACATACATACATACATACATACATACATACATACATACATACATACATACATACATACATACATACATACATACATACATACATACATACATACATACATACATACATACATACATACATACATACATACATACATACATACATACATACATACATACATACATACATACATACATACATACATACATACATACATACATACATACATACATACATACATACATACATACATACATACATACATACATACATACATACATACATACATACATACATACATACATACATACATACATACATACATACATACATACATACATACATACATACATACATACATACATAAACATACATACATACATACATACATACATACATACATACATACATACATACATACATACATACATACATACATACATACATACATACATACATACATACATACATACATACATACATACATACATACATACATACATACATACATACATACATACATACATACATACATACATACATACATACATACATACATACATACATACATACATACATACATACATACATACATACATACATACATACATACATACATACATACATACATACATACATACATACATACATACATACATACATACATACATACATACATACATACATACATACATACATACATACATACATACATACATACATACATACATACATACATACATACATACATACATACATACATACATACATACATACATACATACATACATACATACATACATACATACATACATACATACATACATACATACATACATACATACATACATACATACATACATACATACATACATACATACATACATACATACATACATACATACATACATACATACATACATACATACATACATACATACATACATACATACATACATACATACATACATACATACATACATACATACATACATACATACATACATACATACATACATACATACATACATACATACATACATACATACATACATACATACATACATACATACATACATACATACATACATACATACATACATACATACATACATACATACATACATACATACATACATACATACATACATACATACATACATACATACATACATACATACATACATACATACATACATACATACATACATACATACATACATACATACATACATACATACATACATACATACATACATACATACATACATACATACATACATACATACATACATACATACATACATACATACATACATACATACATACATACATACATACATACATACATACATACATACATACATACATACATACATACATACATACATACATACATACATACATACATACATACATACATACATACATACATACATACATACATACATACATACATACATACATACATACATACATACATACATACATACATACATACATACATACATACATACATACATACATACATACATACATACATACATACATACATACATACATACATACATACATACATACATACATACATACATACATACATACATACATACATACATACATACATACATACATACATACATACATACATACATACATACATACATACATACATACATACATACATACATACATACATACATACATACATACATACATACATACATACATACATACATACATACATACATACATACATACATACATACATACATACATACATACATACATACATACATACATACATACATACATACATACATACATACATACATACATACATACATACATACATACATACATACATACATACATACATACATACATACATACATACATACATACATACATACATACATACATACATACATACATACATACATACATACATACATACATACATACATACATACATACATACATACATACATACATACATACATACATACATACATACATACATACATACATACATACATACATACATACATACATACATACATACATACATACATACATACATACATACATACATACATACATACATACATACATACATACATACATACATACATACATACATACATACATACATACATACATACATACATACATACATACATACATACATACATACATACATACATACATACATACATACATACATACATACATACATACATACATACATACATACATACATACATACATACATACATACATACATACATACATACATACATACATACATACATACATACATACATACATACATACATACATACATACATACATACATACATACATACATACATTACATACATACATACATACATACATACATACATAACATACATACATACATACATACTATATATATATATATATATATATATATATATATATTTATATATATATATATATATATATATATATATAAATATATATATATTATATATATATATATATATATATAT
>JAXIVJ010002397.1:0-15000 GCA_036785665.1 Chirona hameri
GTGTGTGGTGGTTTGTTGTCTCCCTTTGCCCTTCAGGCACGCATTTTTTCCCTAGTCTCCCAAAAATACTTACTACATTAGGAGGGATTGTATTGCAGCAATCTGTCCGAGCCACTAGCGTGCCTCGCCTATATATGTGTATCGTTCGTTAGCTATGTGTACTATTTTACTCAACTCGCTTTAGGTGGTTTTCAGTTAGGACGCGTTTCAGAACATGCTATAAGTCTGGACCGCGGACACGCTCGGTTTAGCAAGTCATCTCGTTTTAGTATAGTCCATTATGTTTACGACGGACCCGTGTCGTCGGCCAGCCAATGTTATCTTAAGGACGGCTGGCTGGCTAATTCCACGAAGTGCGATCGGCTCCAGTGCGCGTGACCGCCTCGCCTAGTGCGGCAATTATGCCATCCCTGTCAGTGATCGATATTGCCTCCAGGAAAAAGCGGCGCAGCCGTCACTAATGACGATGACTGTGCTATATGGCTATATATATATGACACAAACCACGGCCGTGTGGCTTCGGCTCTCTGTATGCGTCGGAGGAGCAGTGTCCGTACCACTGTCGCTAACGTTAGAACCGGCATGAAACCGGTTTTGGCCAACGCCCTAACAGGCGTCGGGAGCGACCTTTGGACGCTGTATAAAACACCTCTCTGGCTGACAGTGAGGGAGGTAAGGCAGTCCGGAGCTCTTGTCACTAACATCGTGCCTCGCTGCTACTAGACTGGCTCTCTGTGAACTCTCTGTTGGCAATTGAACTGGTGGTGTGTCTAACGAAACTTGTGTGATTGATCGCCAATATCATCTCTGCCGTTCGACCAAGCTGTTTTACCTCAGGAAGGAAGAGCCGAGACACCCAACACAACTATAACAGAAAACTGCCGCGTTACAGTTGTGGACTACGTAATTTCGTCCATCACATTGGGGTTTCCATCGGCAATTTTGTGGAACAAACACAAAATATGCAAAAACTATGTGGCCGCAAACTAGACCATTCGGCGCGCGGACTCTGCGATATCGCTACAAATTTCCGCTCATTTTCAGTCATTTTTGCGCGTCCAGGCAGCCGAAACGATAAAAATGCAAGCTACACGCGCCAAGTGTCCGCTGGCGGAATGGCGGAAAAACAACTGGTCCGGACGAGCTTTGTCCGCGGCGTTCAGCCGCGGAACCGCGGACAACAAAAATGTATCAGGATAATTAAGGGTCTATCCCACCTTAACATTATATTTGAGTTGAGATAACCATTTTGATGGCTTGGCATTGAAATTAAGTACGGTAGCAGTTAAAACAACCACAATGATATAATCAAAAAGATATTCGAGTTTGATTTTGACATATGTAAAAATAAGGCCCATGTGTATTTGAATAGGGCCTCTAAACCGACAGCGTCGTCTCTCTTTACCCAACTGGTAATGATAGTCGACTTGTTTTAAGGTCAGCCTTGAAACATTTTCGTCTTTCATTTCTGGATCCATGGGTGGTTCGCAACCTAGAGGCTAGCACTATCAGCTGGAGTTGATGCAGCAGTTGGCCGCCAGGGACCGCTAGTGAGCCAGGGTGTTATGACGTTGCAAGCAAATGGTAACAGTTAAATATTTAACGCTAAATATTTATTTCTTTATAAATCAATAAATCAATAAATATTTAGTGGTACCATTTGCTTGCGGCGTCATAACATACTGGCTCACTAGCAGTCCCTGGCGGCCAACTGCTGCAACAACTCCAGCTGATAGTGCTAGCCAATCTAGACACTGGGTGGTTCGCTTTTTCTGCGCAATAGATGTCGACAAAAAAGTGTCATACATTTGGCAGCACAAAGGATTTCCGTGATTAACACAAATATATGACGTCACCAACCCAACTTTCCGCTTAAAACTAAAAGTTGAATATCTTTCAAGATAATTTTTTTTTTTCGAGAACAAAAAGTCACGAACATGTTCAGTTGACCTCGCCTGACATGTAGACATACAATTAAGTGTGATTCGACAACTTTCAAAAAGGTAGGACAGTCCCTTTAACAGTGGCGAGTCTATGCAAGATAGAGGTACACATTTTGCACAGCATGTTCTTGCCGCTGTGAAATTTATTATTTAAAAGTTTTGTGGTTCCATACTTATATCTTTGTCGAAAAATGACCATCAAGCGTTGTGAGTAGGGAGACAAGGCTGTAGGTCGATGGGGCGGAATCTCGCGAGCAGACAGCGCCGAAACCGCCGAAACAAGGACGATATTCCGCGGTGTCGCCGCGATTTTCCGAGGCGGTATTTCGCAGCGATATCGCGGGCTGAATGGCGCAGTGTGCGGCCGCCTTAAATACAATAAGTAACACAAATAAAGGCCGAGTGGCTGACCTGTGGGTGTTGCAGACCGGTCGGTGGGCGGGCAGCACGGCCAGCGATTCCGTGCACGTCCTTCCTGTTTGCAGGTCAGCCATCCACCGTCTGGAACACCCGCCCGCGCGTCCTCATTACTCCCGCCAGAGTACCGACCAGGACCCAACCAGTAACAGGGCCCCGGTGACCCAATCAAAAGGCTGTCTGCAGACCTCGAGATAAATCCAAAATATCTAGGATAGCCGTGTCACCATGGTCAATTCGTTCAAATAAGTTACTGAAATGCGAGCAAATGTGTCTTTGAGTAGGATTGGGGAAAATGAAGCTCGTTTAAAAGGAAAGTTTCACCTTTCTGAAAGTTGTCAAACATACGCTGGTTGTAGTCGAAAATATGAAGTGCTGCTGAAAACGATGGAGATGTTTTTCTCTCGAAAAGTCACTTAACTTTATACATTTATTATTATTTGAGATGATGACGCATTATTGAGCTATATGGAACTATAAAGAAAGCTGCCAAAATATGGCACAATCGTTTCAGACAATTCTGGCGACTTAAATACAAAATATTGTGGAGAAACTTCAACTTGGACCACAACCTATCGCGTTGACCGTTGTTTACAAAGTACTCGCCAAGGTTCGAGAAATACAGGTCGTCCGACTTCCAGGACCAACAATCTTGAAGTGGCTGTCAGCCAATCAGCGGCGGCACTAGCCTAGACCCCATTTTGCAAATTCGAAATTCAATTGCTTAAAAACGGATAAGTTTTGTGGAAAATGACCTTAATAATTCAGACATTCCAATAACGGCCAAAGACAATGGCTATCTCAGTTCAAAACCAATACAAAGGTGAAACATTCCCTTTAAGACACTGACGCATCAACAATTCAACAGCTTGGACGTATGCGTACGGCAAAAAAAAACGTGTTTCACTTCCATGGGTAACCACCAGTAACGAACGAATTGAGAACTTAAAGGGTGTTAACGGCTAGGTCTTTTCTACGACAGTTCACAAATGGAACACACGTAATAAAATTAAACCCTAATACAACTAGTTTTCAAACAGTGACATGTGCCATTTACCTATCTTAGGTACCTTCTTCACTTAACTCATAAATCATAAATGAAGCGAACTCGAAGTACGCTGGGCTTGTATGGAATGTTAGGAAAGCGGCATGTCGTGCGTGATGGCCGCTACAGACAACTGCCGTTCGCCGCAGTGGCCGACTCGAGATGAACCCACCTCCTGCGGGTCCGAGGGACAGTGCGAACGGCTGCGTGGCGCACACGGGCGGCACGTCTTCCAGCAGTGGAGGCGGCTCTGGCTGATCCGGGCCCAGGAACAGGTCCTCACTGCTGCGGCTACCCGGCAGGTCAGCATCCGACTCGGCGTTGGCCTCAGAAACAGGGCTGTCTGGCAGGCTGCAGGTCACCGGGACAGCACCGGCTGGTGACCAGGGACTGCTCAGTGGGCTCCCTGCCACCGGGACAGCGGAGGAACAGGTCGGTGACCCGGCAGAGGTCAGTGACTCGGAGCTGTCTGATATGCTGCCTGTCACCGGGACAGCGGAGGAACAGGTCGGTGACCCGGCAGAGGTCAGTGACTCGGAGCTGTCTGATATGCTGCCTGTCACCGGGACAGCGGAGGAACAGGCCGGTGGCACGTCGCTGGCGGGTCCATCCTGACCGCAGACAGGGTAGCTGACGTCAGGAGCCGGACTGCCGGGTACCGAGTCGGCCTCGGGGCGTCTCTCGGCGATGGCCAGCACAGCGCACTGTGCCGCGGCGACTGACGGCCACTCGGGGCATACGGCGGCTGTCTGGGCCACAGCCGGCTCCGGGTCGGCGTCACACGGGCAGCGCTGAGCTGAGGTGCAGCTCACTGGGGCAGCGGTGGCAGCAGGCGGCGACGCCCCACCGCACCTCAGCGGACCGAGCCCGGGGACAGCTGGCGCACAGTTCCACGGCAGTCCCACAGTCCGACCAGCTGTGTCCGAGTCCCACGGCGCCGGCTCGCCGGTCCAGTCAGTGTCTGTCACCACCACCACGGGTTCAGCTGGACCGGCACCGGTGACAGGAGCGGCACCGGTCACCGTCCGTCCCGGCAGTGTCGCGGGCTCGGCAGGAGCGGCACCGGTGACAGGAGCGGCACCGCTCACCGTCCATCCCGGCAGTGTCGCGGGCTCGGCAGGAGCGGCACCGGTGACAAGAGCGGCACCGGTCACCGCCCGTCCCGGCAGTGTCGCGGGCTCGGCTGGACCGGCACCGGTGAAAGGAGCGGCACCGATGACAGGAGCGGCACCGGTCACCGCCCGTCCCGGCAGTGTCGCGGGCTCGGCAGGAGCGGCACCGGTGACAGGAGCGGCACCGGTGACAGGAGCGGCACCGGTCACCGTCCGTCCCGGCAGTGTCGCGGGCTCGGCTGGACCGGCACCGGTGACAGGAGCGGCACCGGTGACAGGAGCGGCACCGGTGACAGGAGCGGCACCGGTCACCGTCCGTCCCGGCAGTGTCGCGGGCTCGGCAGGAGCGGCACCGGTGACAGGAGCGGCACCGGTCACCGCCCGTCCCAGCACCACTCCGGCCGCTGTAGCGGAGCGCCGGTCGACGCTTTTGGCAGAACTGACGGTATCTGACGAAGCTGAATTGTCCTTAAGTATGCAACAAGGCGGACTCGCCTCTACCGTCGTGCGCGTGGTTTCCGATACGTGTACTGCCAATAGGTCATTCGTACCGGCCATACCGGTCGACTTTGTGCCGCTGGGAGATGCTGTGGTCTCGGGGCCATCCTTGCCCGATTCGATGCCGCCGGTCTCTTCTACCGTACGGTCACGTGACAGCTCCGATAATGCCTGAGCTACAGACGCGTCAGATGTGTGACTGGGCCCGCCTTCTCTCTGCTCACCCTCCCTGTTCTGACTGTCCGGAAAGACGTCCTCCTGCGAATCTACGGCGGCGGCGGCGCTATCCAATGAACTGCCCGCCGTCTGAAAGAGGAACCTAGCCTCGTTTAGGACCTCAGTGCCGCCGGCCTCGCAGGACCCCTCGGTCCAGTGATCCGTGTCGGAGTTGCCGGACGCCACCGCCTCAGACAGTGCTCGCTCTGTCCGCTCGGACGTAATGCTGGCTGCCGGTGACGGCGCGGACGAGTCGGCCGGCGCAGGCACCACCGGGGACAGACACCAGGCTCCGAACCCGGCCTCCACCTCGGCTGGCGGGCCCAGCTGCGTGCTCTGCGCCGCGCCGGACCGACCGGCCGGCCAGGAGCTGACCGGCCCATACTCCGGCTCCGGGCCTCCGGGACCCAGCTCCGGCTCCGGCTCCGTGTCGGCAGCGCGGCCGCGGCCAGTGATAAACTGCACCTCCTGCGAGGCCGTCGGTGTAGCGTGGAGCGCCACACTGTGGCCCACCACGGTGTCCACGCCGTTCTCTCGCAGCAGCCGGAGGCGATCTTCATGGCAGAGGGTCGGGATGGGCGTACCGGGCGTCAGGTCGTCTGATTCGTCCAGGTGGTACGACTGGGAAACACATGGGTCACATAGTCAACAGAGGGGTCAAATGTCGGCTGTTGTATTGTGTACCACCACAACACAACACAATAGGTTCAGTGCGTTAGAAATAGGTTCAGTGCGTTAGAGTCAGCAGCTGAAAGTGACAAGGTACAGATTCAGCATTTAGTGGTTGGGGACTCGAGGGTAAGGCCCTTAAGGCGAACATTCTGTGGGAAGAGGGACAAATGTATAGTTAAACCGGGGGCAAAAGTAGTTGATATGGGCCCTGTCATTGAGGCAGAACTGGGTAGGAGTAGCCCAGAGACAGTTATAATACAGGTGGGGGTGAACAACATAGGACCTAGACAGAGTGTGAGAATAGTAGCGGAGTACCGGAGCCTGCTGCAGAGGTTGAAGGAGTCCAGGAAACCAGTCATTGTGACTGGCATCCTCCCTCGCTGTGGAGCCAGTGAGGAGTGGTACTCGAGAGCTCTGTCTGTGAACAGCTCAGTTCAGAACTTATGTTCAGCTATGGGGCTTAGTTATGTAGACTTATGGGATCAGTTCTATGAGTGGCATAGGTACTATATGAAGGATGGGCTTCACTTATCGGATGAGGGGGCAAGGGCTTTGGGAGATGCCTACAGAAGTGTCATTCAGGGAAACTAGGTAGGAGGGGGGGTTCAGGGACGCTAGTACTAGGGCATCAAGAAGTAAGCATTGGTAGAAGTTCATGTCAGAATAGGACAGTAGATCATAATTCCCTCAGAATTAGTAGAGTCAGCTCAAAGTATAAGATCACATGTGTGTTGCTGAATGCCCAAAGTATTAGGTCTAAATTTGATGAGTTTGAGTGTTATGTTGCCCTTGAAAAGCCTGATATCATTTGTGTAACCGAGACATGGGTTAGTGAGGGGTATAATAGGGATAGGCTACAGGATTTCGAGTTACAAGGGTATAACATGTTCTCATACTGCAGAGAATCACGGCAGGGAGGCGGAGTGTTTGTATATGTAAATAGCTTGTACTGCACTACTAGAGTTGATGATTCTAGTAAAGTAAAAGAAGTAGAATCAATCTGGCTTGACATTAAAATTGGTACAGGAAACAGAGGAAGGTTGAGGATAGGTGCATTTTACAGACCAGGGAATCTTCCAAGGAACTCCCAAGCTGAAACAGACCAAGATATTTGTGAGGAAATACGTAGGAACTTTCGGGCTCAGTGTCTTATTATGGGAGATTTTAACTTAAGAGGATACGAAAGTATAGCAGAGGAAACAAATGAGTGTAGGTTGTATAGGCAAATCTTTGAAGAGGAGCTTTTCATGCATCAGTTTGTAACAGAGCCAACCAGGCATTGCTCCATTCTAGACCTTGTATTCTCAGACAACAGTGATCTAGTTAGTGACATAAGTATTTGTGCAGGTCTAGGAACCAGTGATCACAATATGGTTAAATTCAATATCTCATCAGAAATGAGGCCCAAAGATAACCTTATTATGGTTCCAAACTTCAGCCGGGCTGATTTTGATGGTATTAGAAATGACCTCGCACAGGTAAAATGGAACGTTGAGTTGGCAGGTTTAGATGCATGTGAGGCCTGGAATGTTTTCAAAGCTAGATTAAGCCAAATTCAAAATCGGCATATACCCCTCAGGCACAAACGTAACAGAACCAAGGGCAATCCAGTTTGGCTTACCCCAGAAGTAAGGAGTGCTATACAAGCTAAAAGAAGTGCATTTGGCATTTTGAAGGGATCTTCACTAGATATAAATCAGAAGGCCTACCAGAATGCAAGAAATTCAGTTAAGAAAAAGGTCAGAGCAGCTAAAAGGGCAAAGGAACTTGATTTAGCTAGACATTGTAATGCAGATAGTAAGAAGTTCTTCAGTTTTTATAAGTTAAGTACAGTTTCCAAAAATATAGGTCCATTTAAGGTAGATGATGTGTTAGTTAGCAAGGACAGTGAAATGGTTGAAGTGCTTAATGATCAGTTTCAATCTGTCTTTACTATCGAGGACCAGAGTAGTATTGCAGCACTTCAGCCTGAGCTAGATACAGAGGAGACTTTAGGAGAGCTAGGTGGCATAAGTAGTGAACTTGTTCTAGAATATCTAAAGAAAGTAAGGCCTAACAAGGCAGAAGGACCTGATGAAATCCATGCTAGACTTTTAAGAGAATCTGAAAGGGAGTTGTCGGTTCCATTAGCCATAATATTTTCTAAATCACTTGCAGATAGTAAAATTCCACTTGATTGGAAAAGAGCAAATGTTGTTCCTATTCATAAAAAGGGAGATAGAAGTAAAGAGGAAAACTATAGACCAGTTAGTCTGACCTCATTAGTCTGCAAGGTGCTTGAATCAATCATCAAAGATAAGATTGTTGAATTCTTGGAGCAAAATGAACTCATCAAAGATACACAGCATGGCTTTAGGAAGGGCCGTTCTTGTTTAACTAATCTTCTGGAGTTTTTGGATGTTGCAACAGATAGCGTTGATCAGGGTAAACAGCTAGATGTAGCTTTTCTTGATTTCAGTAAAGCATTTGACAAAGTCCCCCATACAAGACTGGGGTTGCAACTTAAAATTCATGGGATCAGGGGCAAGATTCTGGATTGGATAGAAACGTGGCTTTCAGGACGCCAGCAAAGGGTTATATTGAATGGGTGCCAATCACAATGGAAGGAGGTTCTCAGTGGGGTTCCACAGGGCTCAGTCCTGGGCCCATTGCTTTTTATAATATTTGTGAATGCAATTGAGAACAGTATAGACAGCAAAGTCTTGAAATTTGCAGACGATCTAAAAGTTGTCAGGATTATTAGAGGAAAACATGATCAGGATGTTTTTCAATCAGATCTGGACAAGCTAGTTGAGTGGTCTGAAGCATGGCAGATGAAATTCAATTTGAGTAAATGTAAGATTATGCACGCTGGACGGGTTAGCAGTAAACATAGGTATGAAATGGGTGGGCAGAAAATGGAGCAGATTGAAAAGGAAAGAGATTTAGGTGTCGTGGTAAACAATAGACTATCAGCGTCAGACCAGGTTGTAGAAGCTAGGAAAAAGGCACTTAGAATGCTAGGGGCCATTAACAGAAATGTTTCCTACAAGAGTGAAAAGGTAATAACAAAACTGTATTGTGCATACGTTAGACCACATTTGGAGTATTGTGTACAAGCCTGGTCTCCAACATATGAGAAAGATTGCTGGTTGTTAGAAAGAGTTCAAAAAAGGGCAACAAAAATGATTAATTGTCTTGGTAGTTTACCTTATGAAGATAGATTAAGGAAATTGGGTATGTTTTCACTTAGATATAGAAGGCTAAGAGGAGATCTAATTGAAGTCTTCAAATTTGTAAATAGTCAGCATTCTGGATATTTAAAGGGTATGTTTGAGTTCAATAGGGAAAATCGAGGTAGAGGTCATCAGCATAAACTCATTATGAAACAAAGTAGGACTAGGCTACGACAGTCATTTTTCAGTAGAAGGGTTGTAGGACATTGGAATATGCTACCAGGGGATGTCGCTGATGCAGTGACACTTGCTTCCTTCAAAATTAGATTAGATAAATACTTTACAGAGAAGGGATTAGTTCATAAATACTCGTGGGATTAGCCTTCTTTTATGCAGGTAGAGTAAGGTGATTTGAAGGGGCGAGACTGGTGGAGGGGGGGGGGGGGATGGGGGGGGGGGGGGGGTGCAACCTCGGATGGGCCCAAGAGGCTCTTTGTTGCACTTTTCTTTTATGTCTTTATGTCTTTACATCAACTGAGCGCGGCCAAGGACGACACGAATTACAATTAAATGGACAACATGAATGAAGTGATAAAGAATGTTGCACGACGTCGATAATACACATTCGATGACATGACAAGATAAATGACAAGCTGTGTTTTGTACCGGAAACTTCAAAATAAACCATTCAAAACATATGTACATGACTTGCCTCCCTATGTAACTTGTCATTCTGACTTGAGTCCGAGACATCACTGTGAGAGAACAAGTGACAGCCGGACGAGGCGGATCCGTTTTGCGACAGTGCAGCGTCACAGTCCGACCGCGGTCCCATAGGATCGCCCCCTGACGCTGGAGACGGCCGCTCAGCCGTCCGGGCGCCGCGGCCCCGCGAGCCTCCCGCCGCTCCGTCCGGCAGGTACGGCCGGCCGCCGGTCACCTGGTCGGCGGTGTCTGCAGAGCAGGCCGGTCCCGGCTCCAAGCCGTCCACCAGCCGGGCGATGTAGCCGGTCAGTTCCTCCGACTGGCCTGACCGCGGGCAGCACGGGCTGGTCGGCAGCTCCGTGGCCGACTGGCTGCAGACACGGGCGGCCGGTGCCGTACCCAGCCGCTCCTCGCTGGCCGATATGTCGTGTTGTATCCCCGCCGGGCTGCCTATGTCAGATCCCATATCCACGTGGCCGGATACTCCAACATCTCCGCCTCCTTGGCTTGATAACCGAAAATCGTGATGTACCTGATTTGATTTGTAACGCACGATACCTGCCTGACTTGAAAGACGCGGCTCCTCGATCGCCTGACCAGACAACTGATCCTCTGTATCTGCCTGACTCGGAGTGTGAGAGTTCGTCTGGCTGGAGAGCGTGCGTGCCCACGCGTCCGGTCTCTCGTTTGGAGAGCACGGTACTGTGTCTGCCTGGCTGTACCGACACCGGCTCCCCGCGTACCGTCCGCCCCTGCTGCCACCTTCTGAATCCGACCGAGCTGGACTCGACGACCGAGAACTGCCCGGTGATGATGACGAGCGAGGTGTGGCCACTGTCTGCCCGCTGGCGCTCTCAGCCTCAGGGTCGTCCTGCCGTCCGGTCCCGCGGCGGCGGCGGCGGCGGCGGCGGCGGTGGCGGCGGCGGCGGCGGCACTGGGCCGCTATCGCAGCGGACACCACCTCCACCAGGTGACTGATGGTGCGCGGAGACACATTATTATCTTCCTCACTCTCCTGCGACAGACTGTGTAGGGGCGTGTCTGGGTGAGGTCCGGATTCCGCATGTTCCTGTGGTGAAAGGTCCGAGCGGTCCACAGACAGGACCAGGGGCGTGTCCTGCCCGCCAGATGCAAACTCGTTTAAGACGCCTCCGCCGACCGGCTGCGACGCTGGGAACTCCCTGAGCTCGGAGATACAGGTTTTTGCCATCTGCTGAGACAGGAACATCGTGGAGTCATGTTCTGTGTCGTTACGGGACATGTCAGCCACCCGTTCGATCCACCTGTCGAGGCATGTCCGTTTATCTATGACGTTCATTTCAGGTCCGCATGGTTTGCGGCTGGATGAGGACGACACGTTCGATTCAGCACGTTTGAACGAACGCTCGTTTACGGGCAGCGAGTCATCGCAAATGGTACCCACACACGCGGCACCCGTATCATCCAGGCAGCATCTGGGCAGCTTCTGTTCGCAGACAGATTGTGGGTGTTTAGCCTCGACTCGGGCGAATCCGTCCGTTTGGCCGACGCTTTCTCCAGTCAGAGCCGTCATCGCACAGAACCGTTTCCTCGGTCGCTCCAGACAGAGCGCTTCCAGGCTGAGAGCGACATCTAGGCTCTCGCCCCACAAGTGCTGAAGTCGCTTAGCCGAAGTCTGGCCCACAGACTCAATGTCGTTTCTAAAGGCAGTGCCCGTGGCTGGCTGACTAAGGAACCGCATCGCACGGACTGTGTCCAGCGGCACTTCTCGGCGAGTTTCGTCAGGATAGTGGGCTCGAGTAGAAACTTCAACGCATCGGTTGCCAATGGTTCGATTCAAGGACACTTCTGATGCAACACAAGTTTTTCCAGTATCGATCGCATTGGTTTGATCTGCAATAACCGTTGGCATCTCATCAACGTAATAGTGGTCTAGCGTCTTCGTCGTTGGATGGACTTGGTCTTTGTTTTCACAACGCATGAAAACATTGCTTGGGCAAGATGCCGTAATCGTAGATCCAAACTCCAAGGCAACATTTGCGCATGGTTGGGAAGCAGTTCGGAACATGCTTATCTTCCTTTGCGATCCTCAGCTACGGTCTGAAAGGGAAAGAAGTTCATCAATCGGTCGGATTACCCACCATGACGACAAATCAGGGGCGTCGCCAACGGGGGCGGGGGAGCCCCCAGAATCGCTCCGCCTCCCCCCGCTAGATAGCAAGAATTTAACATTAACCATATGGGAGTGGAGGACCAACCACCTGGCTGCTGCCCTGCCCCCCCCCCCCCCCCCCCCACACACACACACCCGCCTACTCAACGTTTTGTGGCGACGGCCGACGCTCCTGCGACAAATAACCATTTTGCTAGAAAATGTGCCAAACAAACGTTACGAATTATTCCAGCACGTTTACGGGCTCGACCATCGACCAAGAGTCCCAACCAAGGTCGTCCATGTACCTAAACCGAGTAAACATATTTCCGAAAAAGTGGTGACGACAGGCGAGCTCCAGCTCTTCAACTCCTGCGGCAACATCGCCGAGCTCTGACGTGGAAGAGGATCTGGCAGCCCCACATTGACATGGCATGAACGCGTACATTATTTTTTTGGGTATACAAAGAAGTGCCACATCTAGCGATAACTGCATAGATCTGGCAACAATCTGGCAACATGACGATATTTCGCGGTAGGCGCTACTTTGAGCCTGAGCGGCGGCCGGCTCTCACGTTAGCCAGTGTTAGTGTGCTCGCAGGTTGCCTAGCAATGTGCGATTCACCAATCAGGAGCCATACCGCCCCTGTAGCTCAGTTGGGAGGCTTCTGACCTCACCCGGTAGTGGCAGCCCGGGTTCGAGTCGCTTCGGCGCCCGCTTTTTGCCCCTGATTGGGATGGCCTGTGGCCGGTGGCAGCGGTCGCACTCAAGGTCAGGTGCGTCAGAGGGCAGGGTGGACGCAATGGCGGCACCACCAATGACGGTGGTAGACTGCCGACAGGGGCGACAGACGGTGGGACAGGGGCGACAGACTGCCACCCCTGTCGTGACACTGAGATGCCATTGACACCTCTAAAATGTAGGCCACCGTCAAAATTTTACTTGTGCTGTTTTTGCCGAAATTGTGGATTGAGACTGCTACGAACATATGGAACAGTTCCCTTCGTCGACCGATACAAATTGTAGTCATGTTAGCCTAAATTGCTATTCAAACTATACTTTCTAGTCATGACCATACTATTCGCCAATCTGACCGAAACTTTCGCTCTGTAACGGGTAATCTTACTTGACTTATCTAACCGAGAGCACGCCAATGCAACAGTTGTGCCGGCGCCACTTGGCGGGGCAGGCCAGGGCGGTGACAACGGGCAGAGCAGGGCCAAGCAGGGCGGGGCAGGGTAGGGCGGGCAGGACAAGGCGGGACAGGGCAGAGCAGGACGGGACAGAGGCGGGGCAGATGCAACACAGGACAGGACATGGCAGGATAGGGCGGGGCATGGCAGGGCAAGGCAAGGCAAGGCAAGGCAAGGCAAGGCAAGGCAAGGCAAGGCAAGGCAAGACAAGGCAAGGCAAGGCAAGGCAAGGCAAGGCAAGGCAAGGCAAGGCAAGGCAAGGCAAGGCAAGGCAAGGCAAGGCAAGGCAAGGCAAGGCAAGGCAAGGCAAGGCAAATGCAAGGCAGGGCAAGGGAAGGCAAAACAGAGGTGGGACATGGCAAGACAGATAGTGGGGCAGGACCAGGCACGTAGCCAAAAGGAGGGGGGCTCCCTCCCTCCCCTCCCTCCCTCCCTCCCTCCCTCCCTCCCTCCCTCCCTCCCTCCCTCCCTCCCTCCCTCCCTCCCTTCCTTCCTTCCTTCCTTCCTTCCTTCCTTCCTTCCTTCCTTCCTTCCTTCCTTCCTTCCTTCCTTCCTTCCTTCCTTCCTCCCTCCCTCCCTCCCTCCCTCCCTCCCTCCCTCCCTCCCTCCCTCCCTCCCTCCCTCCCTCCCTCCCTCCCCCTGGAGACTGGGAGGGCCCTTTTCGTCGCGTGAGGGCCTTTTCGGCGCGCGCAGCGCGCCGAAAAGGGCCGACCAGACCACGCGAAGCGCGGTATCATGGGCTCTTAACCACGCGAAGCGTGGTCTTTAGAGAGTTTAGAGCACTTTAGGGCCACCACCAGGGTTCTCCGAAAGACCAGAGGGCCCCTTGGACGTTCAAACGAGCCCTGGGCATGTCAGAGGGGCCCTTGGCCAGACTGAAAGGGCCCCTGAGCGGGTCAGAGGGCCCCTGAACACGTCGAATGGGCCCCTAACCAGCACAGATGGCCCCTGAGCAGGTGGAGAGGCCCCTGAGCATGTCGGCAGGGCGACAAAGCGGCCAGCGCAGTCCCTGTCCAGGTCATAAGGGCCCTGAGCAGGTTGGAGGGCCCCTGGACAGACCAGAGTGCCCCTGTGAAGTTAAAAGGGTCCCTGTGCAAGTCAGAGGGCCCCTGACCAGACCGAAAGGGCCCCTAGGTGAGTCAGAAGGGCCCCTGAACATGCCGAATGGGCCCCTATTCACCACGGAGGGGCCCAGGGCAGGCCGGAGGGCCCTCAGAGCATGTCGCAAGGCGACAAAGCAGCCAGCGCGGTCCTTTGCCAGGTTGGAAGGGCCCCTTAGAAGGCTAGAGGGCCCCTGGGGAGACCAGAGGGCTCTTGGAAAGTTCAAAGGGCCCCTGTGCAGATTGGAGGGGCCCCTGACCAGACCGATAGGACCCCTGGGCGGGTAAGAAGGGCCTCTGAACATGCCGAATTGGTCCCTAACCAGACTGGAGGGGCCCCTGGGCAGGTCGGAGGGGCCTCTGAACATGTCGGCAGAGCGACAAAGCAGCCAGTGCAGTCCCTGGCCAGGTCGGAAGGACCTCTGAACAGGCCGAATGGCCCTCTTGACACACAAGAGCGGCTTCTTGGAAGGTCAGAGGAGTCCCTGGTCAGTCCGGAAGGGCCAAAAGCACGTAGAGATCCCAGATGAAGATTAAATACAAAGAAGACTTACTCCACCAGAAAAATATTACAAGCGGAGCTTTCGGGTATATTGTAACACCCTTCGTCTGGGTGTTACAATATACCCGAAAGCTCCGATTTTAATTTGTCTTCTAGCGTAAGTCCTCTTTGTATTTAACATATATCACACACTCCACATCATGTCTTTTCGCGGATCCCAGATGAGTCCCTGAACAGGTTGGAAGGGCGTTGACAAGGTCGGAGGGGCCCCTAGACGATCTGAATGGACCCTGGGCCTTTCAACAGCAAG
>JAXIVJ010002397.1:17500-55000 GCA_036785665.1 Chirona hameri
CACACACACACACACACACACACACACACACACACACACACACACACACACACACACACACACACACACACACACACACACACACACACACACACACACACACACACACACACACACACACACACACACACACACACACACACACACACACACACACACACACACACACACACACACACACACACACACACACACACACACACACACACACACACACACACACACACACACACACACACACACACACACACACACACACACACACACACACACACACACACACACACACACACACACACACACACACACACACACACACACACACACACACACACACACACACACACACACACACACACACACACACACACACACACACACACACACACACACACACACACACACACACACACACACACACACACACACACACACACACACACACACACACACACACACACACACACACACACACACACACACACACACACACACACACACACACACACACACACACACACACACACACACACACACACACACACACACACACACACACACACACACACACACACACACACACACACACACACACACACACACACACACACACACACACACACACACACACACACACACACACACACACACACACACACACACACACACACACACACACACACACACACACACACACACACACACACACACACACACACACACACACACACACACACACACACACACACACACACACACACACACACACACACACACACACACACACACACACACACACACACACACACACACACACACACACACACACACACACACACACACACACACACACACACACACACACACACACACACACACACACACACACACACACACACACACACACACACACACACACACACACACACACACACACACACACACACACACACACACACACACACACACACACACACACACACACACACACACACACACACACACACACACACACACACACACACACACACACACACACACACACACACACACACACACACACACACACACACACACACACACACACACACACACACACACACACACACACACACACACACACACACACACACACACACACACACACACACACACACACACACACACACACACACACACACACACACACACACACACACACACACACACACACACACACACACACACACACACACACACACACACACACACACACACACACACACACACACACACACACACACACACACACACACACACACACACACACACACACACACACACACACACACACACACACACACACACACACACACACACACACACACACACACACACACACACACACACACACACACACACACACACACACACACACACACACACACACACACACACACACACACACACACACACACACACACACACACACACACACACACACACACACACACACACACACACACACACACACACCACAGTGGCCGACCGAGCACGTAACTCCTCCGCCGCCGCGCAGATGGCGCTTTAGGCGTCCCGCAAACAGGTGCACCGGGAGGCGCGTCAGGTCAGGCGGGAGCCCGTTGAAGTCGCGCGGAGCACGGCTGTAAAAACGCCGCTGTCCCATGGCTGACCTTGACCGCAGCACTATCAGGTCTTTATGCGTTATGTTGCTATTTTCCTATATAATTGGCCAAAATAGCTCATTTAAGCACTTTTTACCGCACTTTTAAACGCACAATATAACATGTTTAGAGGTCTGCACCATACGCAATGCGACGCATTGATGAGAAAGCATATCCAGGGCATAAGACTCAAAATGTTAGCGCCGCTCCGCGGCGCAATTTGTTTAAGAGTTCCAGGTCTTGAGCTTAAAAAATATTCCAAGTTGGTATAGCTAATTCCAAATTGGTGTCGCTGGTTCCAAAATTGATATGGCAGTTTGCTAGCCCCAGCTCCTAAAAGTTGGTATGGCCCATGCCATACCTGTCATACTGGATTTCCATCCTTGTAACGCGCCTTTTCATCCGTTTTGTTTGGTCCTTTCAACGCTTGGGAAGGGGGGCCTTTCAACGCCCGGGAAGGGGCCCTTTCGAGGCGCCCCCCCCCCCCCCCACACCTGGACGAAATTCTGGATACGTGCCTGGGCAAGTCAGGGCGACGCATATTTTAAAGGGAGTGTGCCTACTCACATCGCTTATTTGGAGTTATTGACACTGGTCTATATAAAATAATTTTTTGAATTGACCCATGACTTCGTTTCTCCAGATTCGCCCTAGTTGCTGAGCTATTCCAAAGACTCCAGGAACTTGCTGGGAGCAAAAATTTATCGGGTAGACTCCAGAGGGCTTCCGCTACTAGAAGCACTGCAACTATCGATTAAACTGCTAGCATATTGTTAGCGCCGGCCAATAGCAATTCAACCAAACAGCTCGTGCACGCTGACAGCAGCAGCCGAACAGAAACTGGACGGCCATCATGTTTTTCGATGATGGCCGTTTCGATGATGGCCGATGGCCATTTTTTGAAGAAGATATCAATTTAGAGCTACGAAACTTGCAAATAATAAAGTTCACAGTGGCAAGAACATGCTGTGCAAAACTTGTCTTTCTATCTTGCATGATGTGACCGTAATTGTATTGTCTTATGTGCGCCGTTTTATATAACATCACCATAGTAACGATCGTTTTATAGATATCGAAACAAAAAATAAGCAAAAAAACAATATAAGTGAAAATTCAACTAAACCCTCCAGATGTGAATTTCATCATATACAACAATCAAACCAATAGCTACTTACCGTATGGAAAATATTTTTGACATTCCAAAACAGTAGGCAGTTTCCCTTTAAAGGGAAATAATGACCTTTTGATTTTGTTAGCAACAATTTCTTAGGCTACCACTATGGTTTTAAAATGATTTTATTTAAATTTAAGAATTAAATAAAATTATTCCCAAATTCGAAGTTGTAAGTTTGGGAAAAATACCAAACAAGTACCTTGTGTACTTCATGAAGGTCATTGACAAATTCGCCCTTCCCTACCATTGTTTACATCCATTGCGGCATTTTTGGAGGCTCTGTGACATTTCCGATCAAACTGAGCGCTGCTCGGACACACGCTAGTAGCGCTTTCGTTCTCCATGGCAACCAGGCGTCAGCCAATCAAAAGCCAGAAAGGGAATACGTTCTGGCTTTTCATTGGCTCACGCCTGGTTGCCATGGAGAACGAAAGCGCTACTAGCAACAACTCGCCACAATGGTTAAGTGCCCCGAAAAGCATGACAATGCTTTGTAAACAAATCGCCGACGCTAAATAGGTCGCCGTCGATGTGCATCGATGAGCCTCCGATTTAATTGCCAGTTTTGTGTTATTGTTTGTTAGTTTTTGGGGGGAAAATTATTATTTTGCATGATAATATAAAGCATAGTGTTATATACAGCCACAGACAAATTATACAATACTCCTAATGTTGAAAACAAATGAATTTATTTTAAAAAATTGAGGGTCGCAACCACTAACTATGCCGCCGTTGATGTGCATCGATGAGTTTCCGATTTTATTGCCACTTTTTCCAATCGCTGTTAGTTTTAGAAGACCGCCGGGCATATAATCACAACAAGCAGAACGCACAATATATTTTCCACTCCATTGCTTAAAAAAACAATACGGGAAAAGCCCGCAGTTTGATGAGGACCAAAAGTACTTGCAAGTACCGGTCGTTAAAAGTGTGGAACGCTTATCAACTTTAACTTGCAATATCTTTCGGTAGGAAAGTTTTCATGCAAAATGTGATGAATTTACAATATATTTTGGTCTCGTCTGGCGATTTCAAGTGCTAACTCCATTTTTGTGGAAAAAGGTCATTATTTCCCTTTAATAAAAAAAAAACGTGGATTGCCGGGGTTCGCGCCAACCACAAACTGCCCGGGGGGATAGCCGCTCCCCCCCCCCCCCCCCTAAGATTTCGAAACCCACACGGCTAGCGATAAGCGTAAAACGGTGTTAGATAGCTCGAGACAAGATCTATGGAAAGTATACCAGCCATTTGTTTTAGGGTAGGTCAATATTTTGGTCACCAGAGGTCATAAAAGGTCAAATTTCGGCTATATATGGGTGTCCTTGAAAAAAAGATAACTCAAAGATACGCGGAAAATAGTTCGTAGGATAATTGAATTTGCTGTCACTGATGTTTCATCAGAATTGACCTAAGGTCAATAGTTTGGTCAGTAGAAGCCGTTGAACTTCAAACATTCTAAGAAATGCCGAATTAATTTAATAAATAACATTTCACAGGAGCATGATAGAGACAAACAGTTTGTATCATATATCGAATGATATATCGTGAGACCTGGTTGAGTCATATACAAAAAAAATACCTGACCTGAGGTCAGGTCAAGGTCAATTCAAGGTCAAATTTTGCATCAATCGATGCGTCTCATCGAGCTAAATACAGTGGCGAAACCCCTATTGCTCTACCTTGGTTTGGTAGAGTTATTGGAGAAACATTTCACGGGTTAAATTGACTACCTTACCTAACCGGCGCCTCCTGCATCGATTCATGTCGGGCGCCGGCTGCTTGCATGTTTCTTTCACGGGATATGACTTTGTGTGTTACGATGTTTTAGTTCCTTTGAACTCTCGATTGCTGAAAGTAGACCCGACTAGATCCTTCAACATGCATTGCCGACAATGGCAAACTTCTGATGCCGATTTGTTTTCGACTGTTTTGTGCGACTGCTTGATTTCCTTTCAACTAAAAGCAGTAACAACAAATAAACCCACCGGCCGGCCCGCCACCATCGGTAATATATGTATATGCATTGTCACAACTCCGTTTTGCCTGCGCGTGACCACAGGGAAGGGCAGGACAGAGGCAGACAGGGTAAGCAGGACAGAGGCAGGGCATGGTAGGCAGGACAACAGAGGCAGGACAACAGAGGCAGGACAACAGAGGTAGGACAACATATGCAGGACATGGTAGGGCAGGAGCAGGACCAGTACAGGGTAGAGGGAGTGACAAGGAAAGGGACAAGGTCGGAGTAGGGACAGAGCAGGGAAGAGAAATGGACAGGGCATGGGCAGAGAAGGGCATGGACAGGGAATGGCATGGGCAGGGAAGGGCATGGGCAGGGCATGGGCAGGGAAGGGCATGGGCAGGGAAGGGCATGGGCAGGGAAGGGCATGGGCAGGGAAGGGCATGGGCAGGGAAGGGCATGGGCAGGGAAGGGCATGGGCAGGGAAGGGCATGGGCAGGGAAGGGCATGGGCAGGGAAGGGCATGGGCAGGGAAGGGCATGGGCAGGGAAGGGCATGGACAGGGAAGGGCATGGGCAGGGAAGGGCATGGGCAGGGAAGGGCATGGGCAGGGAAGGGCATGGGCAGGGAAGGGCATGGGCAGGGAAGGGCATGGGCAGGGAAGGGCATGGGCAGGGAAGGGCATGGGCAGGGAAGGGCATGGGCAGGGAAGGGCATGGGCAGGGAAGGGCATGGGCAGGGAAGGGCATGGGCAGGGAAGGGCATGGACAGGGAAGGGCATGGGCAGGGAAGGGCATGGGCAGGGAAGGGCATGGGCAGGGAAGGGCATGTGCAGGGAAGGGCATGTGCAAGGAAGGGCAGGGACAGGGAAGGGCATGGACAGGGAAGGGCATGGACAGGGAAGGGCATGGACAGGGAAGGGCATGGACAGGGAAGGGCATGGACAGGGAAGGGCATGGACAGGGAAGGGCATGGACAGGGAAGGGCATGGACAGGGAAGGGCATGGACAGTGAATGAACATGGATATAATAGGGAAAGGGCACGCCGAGGGACGAGACAGGAACAGGGGATGGGAAGAACTGGCAAGAGCAGAGGAAGGAGCAGGGACAGGCACAGGACAAGGACAGGGCATAGAAAGGGGGACAGGTGCAATACAGGGGTTCCAAGATTATACTTACCGAAGCTATATATTTTTATTATTATATTAATTATACATTGTCTATCATCTGAAAAACGCGATACATAGTTAATTCATCGTGGGGTGCTAGTAATAATGTATGGGTCAGGTATCAACATAATATGTGCTAAAAATATTTGAAAAACTTGCAAAAATAGATATCAGCTAATTAATAACACAAAAATAGGATTAAATGTGTTGGGTTTTAATCTTGTTTGGCGCGAGGTTTATATGCATTTTATACTTCCGTGACAAATTTTCCCAGTAGAGCGATACATGCGTACCTACTCAATCAATGTTGCCACCCCTGGCAAAAATCCGTGGCGCCGCCCCTGGGCGGACCGTGTCCAGGTATGTCGGGCACGTACAACTGTCGCTTATAAATTTTGCCTGACGCCAGGAATTGCTTGATCGGGTGGAGGGGTCAGGGCCTGCGCAACAAGCTATGATTAGTGCGGGGCCTGACCTCGGAAATCCATCCATTCAAAAATATTCGGACTAAATTTATAAAATAAATAAAAAATTAAAGAGCAAGAAAACGGCGACGTCACGCGCAGATTTGCATGCACGCGTGCCCCCTTACGTGACGGCACGTGCTCGCGCGCGAGCAGCATTCCTGCGATTGAAAAAGAGCGTTAGCAGAACTTGCTAGCGGGTTTGCTCGCGGTTGTTCAGCGGTGCCGGTTGAAACGCGAGCTGACGTCACTCATTATGACGCCACAGTCCTGTGTGACGTCAGTGAGAGCTCTCGCGAGAGCCGGCCGCTGAACAGCGCTCGGGCTAGATGTGGCACAGTGCCTTGCCTTCACTGCGATAAGCCACCGTAGCTCAGTGATAACGACAAGATGCCTGTTTTCTATGTGCAGGGGCCGGTTCGAATCCTGGCGACGGCGACTCACCTTGTAGTCATTGTTTTAACGTAAACACGTGTTTATAGGTTTAGGCCATCGGGCCTTGGGTTTAGGGAGACTAGTCAGTAAAACAAGATCTTCGAAAAATATTTGTTATTTAATCATCTCGTTTTGTCTACGAGATGGTCTGGGGGCTCCCGGGGGGGGGGGGGGGGGGGGCACAGCGCCCGCCGCCCCCTCCCCTGGTCCCGGGGGGGGGGGGGGGCACAGCGCCCGCCGCCCCCTCCCCCTGGTCCGGGGGGGGGGCAACAGCGCCCACCGCGCCCGCCGCCCCCTCCCCCTGGTCCGGGGGGGGGGGCAATAGCGCCCACCGCGCCCGCCGCCCCCTCCCCCTGACAGATAACGCAGCGCAGCGAGCGAATGCGGCCGGAGCGTTCTCAGCACGTGGGTCCGGGTCCCTGCGACCGTAATTGCGGCCGGGTCAGTTACGGCCGGGTCGGCGCGCTAGACGGGCGACCCCCGGCCGCTCCGCACTGTCTTCTGATTAATCGGGGAATTCGACACCCTGCTTCGTGAAATTTAGTGTCTACGTGCTCTTATCTTCTAGTTCATCTGCGTGCTACATCATATAAACTGTGAGTTGTGTTTTCGATCTATTATCTACCTCAGAAGATTTGTGATTTGAAACCTGCGTGAACAACCAAGCCGGAAGACAGAAACCTAGGTCTGTGTCAGAAAGTGTGCGAACGCTTCAAGATTTGTTTCAAATAAGTGTCTTTTTTCTCTATGGTGCGGCAGTGATATTACGTGCTCGAAATATTGCATTTCTTCAAGAGTCCTGCTTCAATGTTCTAGAACTACTTTTTCCAACGCATACCAACGCAACAGAGCGGACGAACACCACCAGCCCTGGCCATTGCCATGGCAACCCCCCTTGACCAGGGGACTGCCGCCGCAGTGCCGCCCGGCTAAAGTCAACAAATGCCAGGCGGCCAAACGGTCACCGGGGCACGTTCCCGGCGGCCGGCGCGGCGGGGAGCCCGGGGCGGGTGGCGGGCCCGCCGAGCGAGAGAGAGAGGGAGCAGCGACCAGCCGACTGCTCTCGGCACTGGGGACCCCAATGGGCCCTGTCGTGTAGTGTGCCAACAACCGCCCGTCACCACGATAGAGACAGAGACGCAAGTCAGAGACGAGCCGCCGACGCCCGCTACTCCGTCAGACCGAGCGGCGGCGGTGGCCGCCGACCCACCCGACGCGACTACCAGCGAGCGGCCGGGGCCGGCGCTCGCCGCAACCGACCGACAACAAGATCGGCACACCTTGCAAGGGGAGGTCGCCACAGCACCTCTGGTCAGCGCTGCCGGCCAGCATCCGGTTGCACAGGCGCACAACGCAACTGAAGTGACACGCCAACCTCATGGCTCTGATACGATTGGACGCGGGGCCTTATACATCATGGCGTTGAACATTTTAAGCCTAAAACCTAAGATTTTAGACCTCCGTCATGATTTATAATTATTAAATTGTGATATTGCTGTGCTCACAGAAACATGGCTTCGCCCCGAAACTTGCTCACGCTTCGTTACGTTCCCGGGGTTTTCTCTGCACCGTGCCGACCGTCCAGACGGTAGTGGTTACGGGGGAATAGCTGTACTGATAAAAAACAATTTGAAAGTAAAACCACTTAAATCAGTTGTAGGTGCCAAAAACGACGGCAAAATAGAAACGTTTTGGTTACAAGTCAGTAACTCGCACGGTCGTCGTTTTAACCTAGGTTGCGTATATAGACCTCCTCGACACACCGTAGCCGCCATATCAGCCGACCTCGATTTTCTTGAAACTCAAGTGCAACGCGTGTTTCTTTCGTCCACTGACAATATTGTAATAACTGGCGACCTTAACTGCAACCTTCTAGCGTCCGACAACGATATATGTAAATCGAGATTTAATCAGTTCCTAGACAGCCTGGCCCTGCACCAGCACGTGACTAGTCCCACATACGAGTCTGGATCTCTACTTGATGTGTTTGTGTCCAATACGGGAAACTTTTTGAGTGACGTATCTGTCTGCCCATGTCCCTATAGTGATCACTGTATCATCCAAGCTAAATTGTCCATCCCCAAGCCTCGCCGTAAGCCGATTTTCGTCTCATCTAGGCGCCTACATCGCATTAATATATCGGCTTTTCACGCTGCTCTCAGAGCCACTGACTGGAGTGGAGTGTTCTCACGCGTGGAAGTGTCAGACCAGTGGTCTGCATTCATAAATTGTCTCCTCCCCATCCTCGACCATCACGCACCTCTAAAACGTATCAAAATTCGTAACCCTTCCGCTCCCCCTGTATCTGACACCACTCGCAACCTGATGGCACAGCGTCGCAGACTTCTTGTCCATAGTGGTAGGACCCCTGAGTTCATTGCGCTTAACAAACAGGTCCGTTCTGCCATTCGTCACGACACAAGGCAGGACATTGCCAGGAGAGTGCGTGAGCTGGGTCCTACCACCATATTTCGGAATGTACGTCAAATCATAGCGGGCAAGAAGTCTGCCGACCGCATCGTGCCAGAGGCCACCCCTGACGAGCTAAACCAGTACTTTGTGGGCGTTGGTCCCCGGGTTGCGAGTGAGGTCCGGGCCAGGGGTGAGCCCCCCTCTCTCCCTGTCCGTCTACCTCGTGTCGGCACATGTGCCTTCAAACTACAGCCTATCTCTCTGTCCGCTCTCCGGTCCTTCCTCAACTCAATGAAAAATTCAGGGGCCTGTGGTGCTGACGGCATCTCTATTCAGGTAATAAAGCTTTGCTTTGCTGCTATCGGCTCCGTTTTACTCCATATCATCAATACTAGCCTATCTTCCGGCGAATACCCAGCGCCCTGGAAACATTCCATTATTCATCCAATACACAAAGCCGGCAGCCAGTCCGAAGCTTCCAATTTTCGCCCTATCTCCATTGTATCTGCCTTCCCAAAGCTCATTGAGCGTATTGTGCAACGTCAGCTTTACTCATACATGTCGGATAACCACCTGTTCTCCTCATCCCAGCACGGGTTCCGCTCCCTGCTCTCTACTGAGACCGCCCTTCTGACTGTTTCTGATCACATCCTCTCGGCTATTGATCACCAGGAACTCACCCTTCTCTGTCTCCTCGATTTATCCAAGTGCTTCGATGTCATCGACCATTCTATGCTCCTCTCTAAACTACGTACATATAACATCGATCCCACCTGGTTTACATCATACCTCTGCGGTCACACTCAGTCTGTCTGTACGGCTGATGGGAGTGGGAACCTTCATTTCTCCAGGCCTCTCCCCAACTCTATCGGAGTTTTTCAAGGCTCGTCTCTTGGGCCTTTACTTTTTCAAATATTCGCTAACGATATGTGCCTGTTCGCGGGGGATGCTCATGTGGTCCAGTACGCTGATGACACTCAAATTTTGTTATCCGGCAAAAAACACCAACTCAATGATCTGGTCAGTAAATTGGAGGACACCCTGAGTGCACTTGATACCTGGTTTCACTCTCATGGTCTCAAAGTAAATACAAGCAAGACCGAATTAATAGCGTTCGGATCCCGCCAAAATTGTCGCGACCTTTACCCTGTTGCTGTTCAGTTCCGCGAAGACATAGTACAAGAGAGCCCATACGTCAAAAATTTAGGTGTTCTGTTTGATAAGCACTTCACATGGGACTCACACGTGTCTTCCCTGGTAAAAAAATGTAGTGGTATCCTCATTGGGCTATCGCACGTGCGGCACAGCATCCCCCGCGAGCTGTTGCCACTTCTTGTAAATGCCTTGGTCGTTTCACACGTTCGGTACTGTTTAGCAGTATTTGGCAATGGCTCGCAGAGGAACATGCAACGCCTTGACAAAATTCTAAATTTTGCCCTTCGTGTCATATCTGGCAAACGTAAATTTGATCACATCTCTGACGTGCGAGCTGAGCTTGGCTGGCCCACTGCCCAGCAGCTATACAGACAGCACTCCCTAAATCTACTACACAAAATTCGAAACACCGGGGAACCACAGGCTCTTGCTTCCCAGCTTCATGTCAATTCTGATCTCCGCTCCCGCTCTACGCGACAGAACTCTGACCTGGCCCTTCCACGCGTGAGGACAGAGGCTGGCAAGCGCCGATTTCTATATCATGTTGTGCAAAATTACAATGAGCTGCCTTTAGCGACACGTCACTCAGCCATGCCCGCATTCAAAAGAGCGATACAGAACATGCCTCAACCAGAGTAGTCTGATGTATATAACGTAATGTGCGTGTGAGAGCATTGCAGTGTGTGATGTCATGTGTATGTGAGAGTATTGAAGTATGTGCTGTGTGGGAGTATGTGCTGTAGTGAAACTGTCTTCATTTTATATTAGGATGAGTGTACCATTCGTGTTGTCCATGCTTGTATGTGGCTCCGGAATAGCCCGCTTCGGCGTGGATGGGGTCTAACGTCAAATACAAATACAAATGCTGTAAAGGTTAGGTCAGATTCGAGTATGTTATTACAATTATGGACGATGCCCAACTTATTGCTATACTTATAGATACTTATTATACATAGGCGTAACCAAGGCTACGTAAACCAGGTAGACCGCTCCGTCCGAAAAAGTGTCGACAACTCGTAATTTAGTTGCAACGACCCCTCAGCTGCTGTGACGCGGAGGTGGGTCACGCGGCCGGCCGGCCGGTCGCCTACGTAGGGTTAACGCGTAGACCACTTCCGCTTTTTCATCGCTTGGTTCCTTCATTTGTCGGCCGATTTGTAAAATTATGATGTCTATCTACCACAAATTAAGCGTTGTATTAGGTGCCGTTGCGAAAATTGCAATTCGACCCAAACTTTTTAAGTTACGGCCGGAACAGTTTGCTGCCCGATGATTCCGGCCGGCCGCGTACTCTCCCCGTTCTTCCCCGCTTGGTTCCTTCATTTACCGGCCGATTATTATACTTAAGATGTCTATCTACCACAAATTAAGCGATGTATTGGATGACGTTGGGAAAATTGCAATGCGACCCAATTTTTTTAAAAGTTACGGGCCGGCAAATTCCACTGACCGGCGATTCCGGCCGGACCGCCGTACGTAAAACGCCAACGCGCACGTTCCTCCGGTGTGTGTCGCCTGATTTCTTCATTTGCCGACCGATTGTTAAAATTAAGATAACAATCTGTCACAAATTGAACGACGCAAGGACCTGACGCAAGGCCGACGCAAGGCCGACGCAAGGCCCTGAAAAGGTAGAGTCATCCGGCGATTTTACCGAATCCGACTCAGGGGTGGTGACGTCATCTGGACGTAAAATCCCTTGCCCCTATACAAATCAATGATAACTTTCATTTTTTGAAAGACTACATAGATAATTCTACCGAGCTGATTTACAAACAACAAACCCTGAAAGAAAGACCGATTCAAGGTCTCTAACTTATATAAATAACATTTTGCTCTTAAGTCACGCTTATTTTAACAGCGAAGGGGCAAATATTTTACTCCTTCGCTAATGTTAAAAGGCCATACATAAGCCGCGCCACAAATGTCGGTGCGCAAAAAAAACGCATAGATGACGTCACGCCCAAGAAAGAACTACGTATGTTACGCTTTTCGGTTGATTGACATACGTGGTTCTTCTTATCGCATGGCAAAAAGCAAATTGAGCCTATGGCGGCTGAAGGGATGAGAACCCCCTGGAACGACGTATCTTATGCCGTTGAGAAAATTGTCGTCTGACTCATACTATTTACGTTTTGGGCCGGCAAAGTTAACCGTCCTTTGGCTCACGATGGCAGACCAGGCAGCCACCACATACAATACTCAAACAGTGATAACACTCAAATAGTCTGAATTTAAATCATGCGACCCAAATTTGGGTAAGGAAAAATTACACTAGGCTTACCTGATAAATAAAACAAAGTTGCTGCTATAATAGTTGACAATTTGCGATGATAGCGTCTGACAGTTCTTGGCAAAGGCCAAAACCTACCCACACAAATAGATATTCTCATCTTTTTTTACGAGTTTCATGAAAATCTGATTAGATAAGTCGATTGTCGAATGCATTAAAGCAATTCAAAGTAACTTTAAAATTACACTTTCCGCCCCGCGTCTCCGAACCACACCATCTCGCCCGCTCACCGCGTCTCCAGCCGACGCCGGCCCACCAGGCGCCACTATTGGCGGATCCAGAACGGTGGTTGCGGGCACATTTTTTTTTTTTTTGGGGGGGGGGGGAATTCCAAAAAGTTTCACACGATTCTGAAAACACATCGGATTTCGCTTGCTTATGCATTGATAGCTGATTTAAAACAAACTTTCCTTAGTTAAGTTGCTTGGATTTTCTTCTACATCAGGCAATGTGTCAATTCTGCGCCGATGTCAGGGTTGTCTAGAAGTTTGTCTAGGGGGAGGGGCATGACCGCCTACCCCCCCCCCCCCCCCCCCCCCCCTGGATCCGCTAGTGGGAGCCGCAGCGCGACGCAATGTGTTGTTGCCTGTAGAGACCAGTGCAGAAAATCCGAGATCTTTGGTCACAGCCCAGTCACGGCCACGGCATGAGCTGGCAAGTCACAGCTTTAGTCAGGGAGTTGGAATGCTAACCCTATGGCGCTGGCCTTGCCAGTCACAGCTTCAGTCACGGCCGTGACTGCAGGTCTGGTCCCAGCGCTGGGACGCTGGGACCAGAATTCTGCAACTCTAGTTGCCTGGCAGCGCACGCGCCAGGGCGCTGTATGTGGCAGGAGCTCTCCCGCCCCGTGCGGTCTCTAAATAGTAAATACGTCGCGTTACATCGAATCAGAATTAATTGACCTTTCACATATACATTTGTATAACTCTCACCGTTTTCTCAAACTAGGAAAAATCCTCGAAAAGCTCCTAGACACCCATGCCCTTCGCACAGCGCCATGCAATTAACGTTACGGAAGCAAATGATGTTCGGCTATTCTGACCCACGTCCTCGTCATCAGCCGTCGACCAATGAGCGTCGAGAATGGCAGGCGCTGATTGGCCAAAAAGCTGTTGGCAGCAAAACCTGGCTCATGAGCAGATGCGTGAACACGACCAAGCTGCGGACGTTGCTAATATTTGTCGCACTTTTTCCCATGTTAAAGGGAAATAATGACCTTTTGATTTTGTTAGCAACAATTTCTTAGGCTACCGTTATGGTTTTAAAATTATTTTATTTAAATTTAAGAATTAAATAAAATCATTCCCAAATTAAAAGTTGTAAGTTTGGAAAAAATACAAAACAAGTACCTTGTGTACTTCATGAAGGTCATTGACAAATTCGTCCTTCCCTACCATTGTTTACATCGAGTGCGGCATTTTTGGAGGCCCGTGACGTTTCCGATCAAACTGAGCGCTGCTCTGACACACGCTAGTAGCGCTTTCCTTCTCCATGGCAATCAGGCGTCAGCCAATCAAAAGCCAGAAAGGGAATACGTACTGGCTTTTCATTGGCTCACGCCTGGTTGCCATGGAGAACGAAAGCGCTACTAGCGTGCGTTCGAGCAGCGCTCTGATCCGTGAAGCAATCCGTGAAGCATCCGTGATGCACGACTGACTATCAGTATAAGTCATGAATAACAACAACATGCAAACTATACCAACTCAATAAGGGCGGAATGAATTGAACCCCAGGCAAGTGAAAAGGTAATAACAAAACTGTATTGTGCATACGTTAGACCACATTTGGAGTATTGTGTACAAGCCTGGTCTCCAACATATGAGAAAGATTGCTGGTTGTTAGAAAGAGTTCAAAAAAGGGCAGCAAAAATGGTTAATTGTCTTGGTAGTTTACCTTATGAAGATAGATTAAAGAAATTGGGTATGTTTTCACTTAGATATAGAAGGCTAAGAGGAGATCTAATTGAAGTCTTCAAATTTGTAAATAGTCAGCATTCTGGATATTTAAAGGGTATGTTTGAGTTCAATAGGGAAAATCGAGGTAGAGGTCATCAGCATAAACTCATTATGAAACAAAGTAGGACTAGGCTACAACAGTCATTTTTCAGTAGAAGGGTTGTAGGACATTGGAATATGCTACCAGGGGATGTCGCTGATGCAGTGACACTTGTTTCCTTCAAAATTAGATTAGATAAATACTTTACAGAGAAGGGATTAGTTCATAAATACTCGTGGGATTAGCCTTCTTTTATGCAGGTAGAGTAAGGTGATTTGAAGGGGCGAGACTGGTGGAGCGGGGGGGGGGGGTGGGGTGCAACCTCGGATGGGCCCAAGAGGCTCTTTGTTGCACTTTTCTTTTATGTCTTTATGTCTTTATGTCAAGCTATTATTCGCAAAGCACTCGGCACTGCGCCACAATAGCAAAAGGTGAGGAAAATGCATATTGGATACAATATTATTACGTCACAAGTTTCTGAAGTGTCAACTACTATGAAATACAGTGATAAAATACCTTTAATAATGATTAACAAGAAAATTCAAACTTAAAAAAATAATTTTAATAAGTCTTTAATTAGCTTCCAACTCAAAATCAGATATATTTTGCAATGCTACACAAGAATGGCACCAGTGATGTCATTAACAAAGCCTGCTACGGGACTTGGGTATACTAATCAGGAACAACTCGCCACAATGGTTAAGTGCGCCGAGAAGCATGACAATGACTTTGTAAACAAATCGCCGACGCTAAATAGGTCGCCGTCGATGTACATCGATGAGCTTCCGATTTAATTGCCAGTTTTGTGTTATTGTTTGTTAGTTTTTTTGGGGAAAAATTATTATTTTTCATGATAACATAAAGCATAGTTTTATATACAGCCACAGACAAATTATACAATACTCCTAATGTTGAAAACAAATGAATTGATTTTCAAAAATTGAGGGTCGCAACCACTAACTATGCCGCCGTTGATGTGCATCGATGAGCTTCCGATTTTATTGGGACTTTTTCCAATCGCTGTTAGTTTTAGAAGATCGCCGGGCATATAATCACAACAAGCAGAACGCACAATATATTTTCCACTCCATTGCGTAAAAAACAATACGGGAAAAGCCCGCAGTTTGATGAGGACCAAAAGTACTTGCAAGTACCGGTCGTTAAAAGTGTGGAACGCTTATCAACTTTAACTTGAAATATATTTCGGTAGGAAAGTTTTCATGCAAAATGTGATGAATTTACAATATATTTTGGTCTCGTCTGGCGATTTCAAGTGCTAACTCCATTTTTGTGGAAAAAGGTCATTATTTCCCTTTAAAGGGAAATAATGATCTTTTGATTTTGCTAGCAACAGTTTCTTAGGCTACCGTTATGGTTTTAAAATTATTTTATATAAATTTAAGAATTAAATAAAATTATTCCCAAATTCAAAGTTGTAAGTTTGGAAAAAATACAAAACAAGTACCAATTGTGTACTTCATGAAGGTCATTGACAAATTCGTCCTTCCCTACCATTGTTTACATCGAGTGCGGCATTTTTGGAGGCCCGTGACGTTTCCGATCAAACTGAGCGCTGCTCTGACACACGCTAGTAGCGCTTTCCTTCTCCATGGCAACCAGGCGTCAGCCAATCAAAAGCCAGAAAGGGAATACGTTCTGGCTTTTCATTGGCTCACGCCTGGTTGCCATGGAGAACAAAAGCGCTACTAGCGTGCGTTCGAGCAGCGCTCTGATCCGTGAAGCAATCCGTGAAGCATCCGTGATGCATGGCTGACTATCAGTACAAGTCATGAATAACAACAACATGCAAACTATACCAACTCGAATAAAATAAGGGCGGAATGAATTGAACCCCAGGCAAGCTAGTATTCGCAAAGCACTCGGCACTGCGCCACAATAGCAAAAGGTGAGGGAAATGCATATTGGATACAATATTATTACGTCATAAGGTTCTGAAGTGTCAACTACAGTTATAAAATACCTTTAATAATGATTAACAAGAAAATTCAAACTTAAAAACAATCATTTGAATAAGTCTTTAATTAGCTTTCAACTCAAAATCAGATATATTTTGCAATGCTACACAAGAATGGCACCAGTGACGTCATTAACAAGGCCTGCTACGGGACTTGGGTATACTAATCAGGAACAACTCACCACAATGGTTAAGTGCGCCGAGAAGCATGACAATGACTTTGTAAACAAATCGCCGACGCTAAATAGGTCGCCGTCGATGTGCATCGATGAGTTTCCGATTTAATTGCCAGTTTTGTGTTATTGTTAGTTAGTTTTTTGGGGAAAAATTATTATTTTTCATGATAATATAAAGCATAGTGTTATATACAGCCACAGACAAATTATACAATACTCCTAATGTTGAAAACAAATGAATCGATTTTCAAAAATTGAGGGTCGCAACCACTAACTATGCCGCCGTTGATGTGCATCGAATATGAGCTTCCGATTTTGTTGCCACTTTTTCCAATCGCTGTTAGTTCGCCGGGCATATAATCACAACAAGCAGAACGCACAATATATTTTCCACTCCATTGCGTAAAAAACCAATACGGGAAAAGCCCGCAGTTTGATGAGGACCAAAAGTACTTGCAAGTACCGGTCGTTAAAAGTGTGGAACGCTTATCAACTTTAACTTGAAATATCTTTCGGTAGGAAAGTTTTCATGCAAAATGTGATGAATTTACAATATATTTTGGTCTCGTCTGGCGATTTCAAGTGCTAACCCCCGGGCGTAACCGCGTATATCCATCGGACAACTGATTTACGCCAGGAGGTCGCTGCACTGCGGCATTAAAACGTCATTATCTCCCTAAGTACTGCATGAATTTCAGCGAAATTGTATAGGAAGACGTGTAGTTGATGCAGCATAAGGTACTGTAAGCTTCATGTCAATATCTATTATGGTTTTTGAGTTATACAGAAAATCCGGCAGGGGGCAGATTCCACCCACCGTAATTACTGTAAAGGTTAGGTCAGGTTCGATTATGTTATAACAATTGTTTCTTACCACACCCGGAAAACGAACGTCAGTTGTCTACGAGACCCCCCCCCCCCCTCCCTCCCCCATCCCCCGGTAGTGCCACAGCGCAGCGAGCGCCTGGCGTAAATCAGTTGTCCGATGTATTTACGCGGCGTAACCACCTTCCGAAAGTAGGTGGGGACGGAGGCACTTTGAAGTCGATTCTTTCCATGCAACGCCCATAAGCATAATGTTAAAATCCAAAAATGTTACTGGGGACTGATCCCCAGTGGTGGTTACGCGCCCGTTATTATATACATATTTTGCTGACTTATTGCTCCCAAGTCAAAGTATGCAAGGTACGTGGATGCGACACTTCGTCTACCCGGAAAAATACGCGGCATGAACACACGCAACGGAGGAGGCGATACTTATACAATATACATACCCCAATTAAAATGGCTACCCAGTACCTATTTAATTATTGGAAGGAATATAGCGCGATTCTTGATAGCTGCTTGATAGCGCCTAGCGCCTCACTCCTCTGTCTCTATGGCCTTGGGCGCCTCAGGCATCATGTTTACTGTTTACATCCGTTTCATGCAGACTTTGAGCAGAAACAACTTTGTGAAAATCCTGATATTAAAACCTAAGGATAGGTAATTCACAAATAAGAGAACGAATTAAATTAACAAAAATCATTTATAGAATATGATTTATTACTTTCTGTTGTTTCACATTTTCAGCAGCAGCATTTTTCCGTAAACCAAATTAGCATTTGGTTTTATAACTACTTGAAATAAATGCATACACATATGACGCGCTTTCTTCATTACACATACCGCTACTGCACGTGTGTTTCAATATTGTATAAGCCAATTGCATCCTATCCTAGTTTGTGTTTGTTAATATAACATTTTGTTTTGATACTCATATAAGGTTAGAATCGAATATAATAGATAGCTATCAAAATGAGCTCAAAACGAAGAAATGTGGAAGTTATGGAAGCTGACAGAGATTCCAGTAGCTCTGAGTCAGAAGAGGATCCTGAGTTGCAAGAATTTGTCAATCAATGTGTACGTAATCGGGGTTAAAGGAAATAGTTCACCTTCAACATGGGTTTTGAACTGAAATAGCAATTTTGTAGCCCGTGTTGATAAATCCTTATCTGGAACTTTTATTGGCTGAAAAGACTCAAGCCAAAGATATTTGACCTTTTGGTGAAGGAATACAGTGCATATATGATGTACCGTCCCGTCTGAAAGTGCCAGCACTGCCATGGAGCATGTGCAGACCAATAATGCACACCATAACATTAATAACTTACAACCTTCTGTCCTGAATTGGCGCGATTAGGACCATTTTTGAAAATAAAAAAGAAACTTAAAAAATATAATACAATCGTGTTCTGAAAAATTTCCTGAGGGTGAACTATTTCCTTTAAGGCCTAATCACTTAGTCATGTCGATTTATGTAGGATCAACAACAGTATCCACAGACAAGTTGAAACATCAGACTTTATGCCTAGACTGGCAAACTAAAAACATGTTGGCGCCTCTGACCTGCACAACCGATTTTGCTTAAAAAATTAAGGGGTATTTGCTTTTTAATGATTTGTGCATGGTTGGAAAAAGCTGTTGAGTGGGGGGTGGGGGGCATCAACAAAAAGGTTTTGAGCAGTGGCGAGGAGCATAGATAAAATTTATTGTAGAGCAAGGGAGAAGGACTTCAGGAGAGATAGGTGCTGAGTGGGGGGGGGGGGGGGGCAGGGAGTACCTATTTCATGAATGAACCAAAATTTCAGAGTAACTTGCCTGTTAGTCAAATGCTGCAAAAAGGTGTGATCAGCCCATTACTCTGAACTCTGCTGAAGTTTTGGCACAATCTGCCAGTTACGCTGAATGTGGATGCTGCATCACAATTTTTGGGCAGTCGACCTGTTATGCTGGACAATGGACATGTTGATGGAAACATGGATTTTTCCAGTTTGGCTTCATGCTATCAGAATGTAGATGATACCAACACACTTCAGCACCAATGGTTTACCCTATGACTTAATGCATGGGTAGCATCTACATTATGATAGCATGAAAAATCTGATGTTGGGATGTGACTAAAGATTGGATCCTTACCCAGTATGCTAAACGTGGCAAGTTTCAACAAGATCTTGTCAGGGCAGGGTTGGCACCAACACATCAACATTGGGGCAGCTTTGGAAAATTTTGGGGCAGCTTTGGAAAATTTGGGGCAGCTTTTAAAATTTGGGGGAAGAATTGTAAATTTAGGGGCAGCTTTGGGAATTGTGGGGCAGCTTCTGACTTTTTGGGGCAGCTTCTGACTTGGGGGCAGAAGTAACAATTAACTGATTCACACTAGATAAAACGTGATTGTGATTACGACCCCCCCCCCCCGTCAACAGTATTTGCTGACCGAGGACTGAAATTTCCTCTTCTGGAAAACAAAATCATGCCCCAAATGGGGCAGCTTGCTGTCCCATTTGGGGCAGGATATGGGCTGCCCCAAATATCTTGTTGACGTTCCTGCCACGTTTTGCATACTGGATCCTTACCCTTACCAGACTTAATGTTATTAATAGTGTATGGGTGCATTAATGTGGTGAGGGTAAACAACAATAATATGGTTACATTGAAACATCAAACTGTTAATGCTATTGGTATTCACTAGTGTATCAGTATTGTCTAAATTGCCAAAAGCATGAAGTCTGGTATTTTGACATGTCTGGCATTATGGCTACCCTATATTCTACCACACACAAGGGTGTCACTGTAGGGGGGGGGGGACACCATCCCCCCAGTTGTCAGGCTGGGGCGATTGCCCCCCCCCCTGTTTTGGGTGACAAAAATCCATACTTTGTTTGGAAATATTGCATTTAAATATCATAAAAGCATTTGGAAAAAGTATTAGTGCAATGGAAGAATGGAAGGGATCAGGACAATATTTGCACTTTTCTTGAGAGAAGTTGACAGGAATTTAAGTGGAATTTCAGTACTGCTGAATAGTGGAGGGAAACATCACAACAAATTAAAAACCATTGTCTTACTTAACATGGCTTTATTTTCGGCTCTAGCTCTACATTTCGGCGTTTTGGGGCTACTTAAAGACTAAATACAACATTGATTAACATTTACAAACCCATATCAGTGCAGATATTGGTTATACAGATATATTTAAACAACTCAAAATATGTATTTAATACCAGGAAATGTACATGTTAAAATGTAACTAATTTCAAAAGCAATGTCTGGCTAATCTTAGGCATGTTTAGTCAATATCAAGAACACTACCCATCTAGCGGTTGATGGGGTTTCAGAGACATCTATTGACCAAACGTCGCACTAGTCTTAAGTCGTTAGTTCGTCAAATGGGACACTATGGAGAGTATCCATAGTGTCCCATTTGACGAACTAACGACTCAAGACTAGTGCGACGTTTGGTCAATAGATGTCTCTGAAACCCCATCAACCGCTAGATGGGTAGTGTTCTTGATGTGACCAACCGATTTATACCGGTTCTTGATGTGACCAACCGATTTAACCGACCAATTGATAGTGTTCTTGATGTGACAACCGATACGAACGTCGGCGCGACGCAAAACCTGAAACTGCTCGAATACGCTCCGAAACATCACAAAGCGACTGTGCTTTGTTCCCAAGTGACCAGTGACTTGACATTGTTAGATTAATGGGCGTCTCCATTGAAGACGCCCATTAATCGCGTCGCGCCGACGTTCGTATCGGTTGTGTAGCCGAAGCAGGGCAGGCCTCGCTGCACACCGCGGTGGATCAGCTCCGTCAGCACCATGCTCTGGAGACGTCGGCCGCGGTACGCATCCTCCGTGTGGCCAGAGCTCGGTGCGCCGTAACCGTTCACCAGCGCCCAGCAGACGGTCTCGTCGAGCTGCGAACCCGGCTCCGCCTCTGACGGCTCCGTCAGGAACACTCCGGCAGACAGTCCGGCGGCCTGGCCGTCTCCAACGTCGCGCCCGTGTCCCGGTACAGGTGCCTCCAGGTGTGCTCCACCCTGGATAGATAGATGGCGCGGCTGTAGCGGCTGAACGGACAGCTCCGGCCGCTCCTGCCGTGGCGGGCAGGGCAGGCCCTCTGGCCGCACGTACAGCCGCCGAGTTTCGGAGTTGTCCAGTATGCGCCTGAGTCCGGTGTCTGCGGCTGCGGCGGATAACACGGGTCCCAGCCCCTCAGGATGAACTCCACACGGAGAGGCCGCCGCCAGAGGTCGACCAGGTGTCGACCAGGTCAGGAGATCGCAGCAGAGTGGCGAGCTGCCGCCGGCCGGCCGCGTCCTCCCGGCCACACACCTCCAGTACGGAGCGCTCCGGTGTCGGCTGCATGACGGTCAGCGTCACCAGGTCGGCTCCGACGGCACCGGCGGCGAATATCTGGAACGGCGCGGTGTTGACCGGCGTCTGCGGCAGGCGCAGTATGGTCTGGAGCGCGTCTGGAGACAGCGGACGCCATAGCACATCAGTCGAGTGACTAGAGACGGGATGTGCTCCGCCGGCAGTTGAACCACACGCTCGATCGCCATGGTGCCGGGAGGCAGACTGGGGCTGCCATGCGCTGAGCGCTCTCACACACAGGCCAAATACTCTCAAAGGCGTACCAACGACGAGACAGTGTGGACAATGGAATTGGACATGTCCAGTGTCCACAGGTCCCGTGTATGTCCACGGAACAATGCAATCGTCTGCAACTGCGGTGAAATTGAACAGATGTTCTATAACGATGCGTGATGAACCGGCAGATATAAACAGTTGACTCGTTAACAAATGGAACCTCGCTGCTCGCACGCCTCTGTACTGTGCAGCACGTGTCTATATCGTTAACAAATGGAACCTCGCTGCTCTCACGCCTCTGTACTGTGCAGCACGTGTCTATATCGTTAACAAATGGAACCTCGCTGCTCTCACGCCTCTGTACTGTGCAGCACGTGTCTATATCGTTAACAAATGGAACCTCGCTGCTCTCACGCCTCTGTACTGTGCAGCACGTGTCTATATCGTTAACAATGGAACCTCGCTGCTCGCACGCCTCTGTACTGTGCAGCACGTGTCTATATCGTTAACAATGGAACCTCGCTGCTCGCACGCCTCTGTACTGTGCAGCACGTGTCTATATCGTTAACAAATGGAACCTCGCTGCTCTCACGCCTCTGTACTGTGCAGCACGTGTCTATATCGTTAACAATGGAACCTCGCTGCTCTCACGCCTCTGTACTGTGCAGCACGTGTCTATATCGTTAACAAATGGAACCTCGCTGCTCTCACGCCTCTGTACTGTGCAGCACGTGTCTATATCGTTAACAATGGAACCTCGCTGCTCGCACGCCTCTGTACTGTGCAGCACGTGTCTATATCGTTAACAAATGGAACCTCGCTGCTCTCACGCCTCTGTACTGTGCAGCACGTGTCTATATCGTTAACAAATGGAACCTCGCTGCTCGCACGCCTCTGTACTGTGCAGCACGTGTCTATATCGTTAACAAATGGAACCTCGCTGCTCGCACGCCTCTGTACTGTGCAGCACGTGTCTATATTTAAATCAGACTAGCTCGTCGGATACACATACACTGGATTAGTGCAACAAACGGCCGCCTGCTGAGAGCAGAACCTAAACGATTTCGTCACAAGTTTATAAATGAACTTATGTTGAATAATGCGTGCAAAGTAATTATAAGCAATGGATAAAAAATAGCTATACTTGACTCGGGCTTTTTCCACTCGTGCCCAATCTTATGTGCTGAATTGTGATGTTGCTACAAGTACAGACTGATCTGATAGGAGGAAAGAACTAAAAATTGTTGCATGAAGTTGGTCGAGCCGAAATAAAAACATTTCCTGAACCAGAACATGAGTCAGTAACTATCATAAAGTTAAAAGTCAGATTTTTGGCAACTGGTACAAGTGTCTTGTCATAAATTGCCACACATTTGTATTGTCATTTGTCACTGATTGCCTCTGGGCCATAACAATTTGTTTGATTCACAATTACAGTTACAGTTACACTAGTCATCCAAAGTTCTCAGCAAAATTTACTAAAAATAGTATGGTGAATGCATCAATGTCAATTTATTTGCCTGACTTGTTTGCATTGTAAATCAATTCAAATCTTAAAATGAAAAAATATGACATGACATGACATGGTAGCAGAAACCAAAGTCAGTTGAGTTCAACAGGCAGGGAGGACCATGCAAATAATTTAATGCACTTTATGCTTTCTACCATAAGTTCAAGCAATGCACACAAATTATGAGATCAAATGACTGGTAGTTGTTGGGTTTCACAAAACAAACTGCTTGAAGAAGAGCCCCAACTGCAAAAACCTATACACACTAAAGGCTTGAATATGATTTATAAAACACAAGGACATACTCTGCCAGAATAATATTTTCAGGTGTAAGCCCTCATATTCTAATAAATCCATTTGTAAAATAACCATGTTTATTCAATTTAGCCATGTGAGTTAACAATTATTAATTTAACTAGGTATACTTTATAATCATTTTGAACTTAAATAATGATAATATTAAAGTTAAAAGAAGCGTATAGTCGATAAAAAGGCTGGCAGGCATGATTTGCTGTGACAGTATGGCCATGTGACAGGTGTTGCTGTGGCAGTATGACCATGTGACTGGTGTTGCTGTGACAGTATGGTCATGTGACAGGTGTTGCTGTGACAGTATGGTCATGTGACTGGTGTTGCTGTGACAGTATGGTCATGTGACAGGTGTTGCTGTGACAGTATGGTCATGTGACAGGTGTTGCTGTGACAGTATGACCATGTGACAGGTGTTGCTGTGACATTATGGTCATGTGACAGGTGTTGATGTGACAGTATGACCATGTGACAGGTGTTGCTGTGACAGTATGGTCATGTGACTGGTGTTGCTGTGGCAGTATGACCATGTGACAGGTGTTGCTGTGACATTATGGTCATGTGACAGGTGTTGCTGTGGCAGTATGACCATGTGACAGGTGTTGCTGTGACATTATGGTCATGTGACTGGTGTTGCTGTGACAGTATGGTCATGTGACAGGTGTTGCTGTGACATGGTCATGTGACAGGTGTTGCTGTGACAGTATGGTCATGTGACAGGTGTTGCTGTGACAGTATGGTCATGTGACTGGTGTTGCTGTGACAGTATGGCCATGTGACTGGTGTTGCTGTGACAGTATGGTCATGTGACTGGTGTTGCTGTGACAGTATGGTCATGTGACAGGTGTTGCTGTGACAGTATGACCATGTGACAGGTGTTGCTGTGACAGTATGACCATGTGACAGGTGTTGCTGTGACATTATGACCATGTGACAGGTGTTGCTGTGACATTATGGTCATGTGACTGGTGTTGCTGTGACAGTATGACCATGTGACAGGTGTTGCTGTGACAGTATGACCATGTGACAGGTGTTGCTGTGGCAGTATGACCATGTGACAGGTGTTGCTGTGACAGTATGGTCATGTGACAGGTGTTGCTGTGACAGTATGGCCATGTGACTGGTGTTGCTGTGACAGTATGGCCATGTGACTGGTATTGCTGTGACAGTATGGTCATGTGACAGGTGTTGCTGTGGCAGTATGACCATGTGACAGGTGTTGCTGTGACAGTATGGTCATGTGACTGGTGTTGCTGTGACAGTATGACCATGTGACAGGTGTTGCTGTGACATGGTCATGTGACAGGTGTTGCTGTGACAGTATGACCATGTGACTGGTGTTGCTGTGACAGTATGACCATGTGACAGGTGTTGCTGTGACATTATGACCATGTGACAGGTGTTGCTGTGACAGTATGGTCATGTGACTGGTGTTGCTGTGACAGTATGACCATGTGACAGGTGTTGCTGTGACATGGTCATGTGACAGGTGTTGCTGTGACAGTATGGCCATGTGACTGGTGTTGCTGTGACAGTATGACCATGTGACAGGTGTTGCTGTGACAGTATGACCATGTGACAGGTGTTGCTGTGACAGTATGACCATGTGACTGGTGTTGCTGTGACAGTATGGTCATGTGACTGGTGTTGCTGTGACATGGTCATGTGACAGGTGTTGCTGTGACAGTATGGTCATGTGACTGGTGTTGCTGTGACAGTATGACCATGTGACAGGTGTTGCTGTGACAGTATGGTCATGTGACTGGTGTTGCTGTGACAGTATGGTCATGTGACAGGTGTTGCTGTGACAGGTGTTGCTGTGACAGTATGGTCATGTGACTGGTGTTGCTGTGACAGTATGGTCATGTGACTGGTGTTGCTGTGACAGTATGACCATGTGACAGGTGTTGCTGTGACAGTATGGTCATGTGACTGGTGTTGCTGTGACAGTATGGTCATGTGACAGGTGTTGCTGTGACAGTATGACCATGTGACAGTATGACCATGTGACAGGTGTTGCTGTGGCAGTATGACCATTTGACAGGTGTTGATGTGACAGTATGACCATGTGACAGGTGTTGCTGTGACAGTATGATCATGTGACAGGTGTTGCTGTGACAGTATGACCATGTGACAGGTGTTGCTGTGACAGTATGACCATGTGACAGGTGTTGCTGTGACAGTATGGTCATGTGACAGGTGTTGCTGTGACAGTATGACCATGTGACAGGTGTTGCTGTGACAGTATGGTCATGTGACAGGTGTTGCTGTGACAGTATGACCATGTGACAGGTGATGCTGTGACAGTATGACCATGTGACAGGTGTTGCTGTGGCATTATGGTCATGTGACAGGTGTTGCTGTGACAGTATGACCATGTGACAGGTGTTGCTGTGACAGTATGGTCATGTGACAGGTGTTGCTGTGACAGTATGACCATGTGACAGGTGTTGCTGTGACAGTGTGGTCATGTGACAGGTGTTGCTGTGACAGTATGACCATGTGACAGGTGTTGCTGTGACAGTATGGTCATGTGACTGGTGTTGCTGTGACAGTATGACCATGTGACAGGTGTTGCTGTGACAGTATGGTCATGTGACTGGTGTTGCTGTGATAGTATGGTCATGTGACAGGTGTTGCTGTGACATGGTCATGTGACAGGTGTTGCTGCGTGGTCAGGTGACGGTGGATTTCGAGGGCCGGTGTCCGACGCATACCGACTACCACGGCATCCGCCAGCTGCTGCTGCCGCTGCTGCCACGCGCTCACGTAAACTGGGGACAGGTGGCCGACATCATCATCGGACAGAATCAAGTCGGCAGTGTGCTCAAGGTGCTGCAGCTGACGTCCCTGCTGATATTCATCGTGCAAATGTGTCCCCGTCTGCTCTCATCTCTGTCCCCGTCTGCTCTCATCTCTGTCCCCGTCTGCTCTCATCTCTGTCCCCGTCTGCTCTCATCTCTGTCCCCGTCTGCTCTCATCTCTGTCCCCGTCTGCTCTCATCTCTGTCCCCGTCTGTTCTCATCTCTGTCCCCGTCTGCTCTCATCTCTGTCCCCGTCTGCTCTCATCTCTGTCCCCGTCTGCTCTCATCTCTGTCCCCGTCTGCTCTCATCTCTGTCCCCGTCTGCTCTCATCTCTGTCCCCGTCTGCTCTCATCTCTGTCCCCGTCTGTTCTCATCTCTGTCCCCGTCTGCTCTCATCTCTGTCCCCGTCTGCTCTCATCTCTGTCCCCGTCTGCTCTCATCTCTGTCCCCGTCTGCTCTCATCTCTGTCCCCGTCTGCTCTCATCTCTGTCCCCGTCTGCTCTCATCTCTGTCCCCGTCTGCTCTCATCTCTGTCCCCGTCTGCTCTCATCTCTGTCCCCGTCTGCTCTCATCTCTGTCCCCGTCTGCTCTCATCTCTGTCCCCGTCTGCTCTCATCTCTGTCCCCGTCTGTTCTCATCTCTGTCCCCGTCTGCTCTCATCTCTGTCCCCGTCTGTTCTCATCTCTGTCCCCGTCTGCTCTCATCTCTGTCCCCGTCTGCTCTCATCTCTGTCCCCGTCTGCTCTCATCTCTGCACTGCTACTGCCGAGTTCCCTTGCTGACTGATGGTTAAAAGATTATACAGTGATATGTTACCACTCATACATATCTCCAGTGTTGGCATGTATTGTAGGTGACACAGCATCAGAGTTGTGTTGGAGAGGTGGAGAGGCTCGATGTGTCAGGTGTTGGGAGAGGTGGAGAGGCTCGATGTGTCTGAACCAGAGTTCGCCATGGGCTGGACCATGGGCCGGGCCGGGCTGGGGGTTGGTGGGCCCGTGACGTCACTGGTCTGAACATACACGATGGTGTCCGTCTGTCATCAGCAATGTGACCCGGACGGCCCTGACGCCGATGATGACGTCGATGATGCCATGGACGCCGACAGCGACAAGGAGGTGTACGGCGTCACCACTGTCATCAACCTGACTGAGCGGCGGGTGAGTGTGTGACGTCACCTAACCGAGCGGCGGGTGAGTGTGTCATGTCACCTTACTATGTCAATCATTACCAGTCTTTCCCTCCACAGGCTGTCCCTATCATTGCATTCATAAATTAAGAATCGGTTTAATACATTTGGAAAGAAGGAGTCGAAAATTCACACACAAAAACGCAGAAAATAAATGAGTGGGAATATAGTATCCATAGGGTGTCGATTTCCACCCAAATTTGCCAATGCTAGGACACTGCTTTACGGAGCTGCGGGTGATTGTTGCGTCGTCACCTGACGGAGCGGCGGGTGAGTGTGTGACGTCACCTGACGGAGCGGCGGGTGATTGTTGCGTCGTCACCTGACGGAGCGGCAGGTGAGTGTGTGACGTCACCTGACGAAGCGGCGGGTGAGTGTGTGACAGTATCCTAGCATTGGGAAATTTGGGTGGAAAATGACACCCTATGGGTACTATTTTTCCACTCTTTTTCCTTAGTTTTACTGTGAATTTTCCACTCCTTATTTTAAAATGTATTGGATAATTGGAAACCTGATACTGATTTATGGATGTAATGATAGGGACAGTGCCTGTGGAGAAAGACAGGTAAAAATTGGCATAGGTAATAACTAATTTTGTTGAGCAGGTAATTGGGTGATAAGCCTGGTACATGTGCTTTTTGGTTTAATTTTCCACTCTTTATACTTATTTTTAGTCAGAATTTTCCACTCCGCACCCCAGCTCCAAAGCAATTCTAGGAGCCTGGTGTGTGACGTCACCTGATCAAGCTGCGGGTGATTGTGCTGTTGTCCCTGTGGTGTTTGACCGGTGACGGCATTGCCGTGTCGCTCTGTTGTTTGATAAAATACAATGGAACCGCGTCTTCACCCTGAGGAAGCGGTATATTGTGTAACCCACTTGACGCCTTTTTTCTTCTCAGGAGATAGCTGGGTGGTGTACTGTTTGACTCGACACTCCGTCCCTCAGGAGATAGCTGGGGGGTGTACTGTTTGACCCGACACTCCGTCCCTCAGGAGATGGCTGGGGGTGTACTGTTTGACTCGACACTTCGTCCCTCAGGAGATGGCTGGGTGGTGTACTGTTTGACCCGACACTCCGTCCCTCAGGAGATAGCTGGGTGGTGTACTGTTTGACCCGACACTCCGTCCCTCAGGAGATAGCGGGGGGGGTGTACTGTTTGACCCGACACTCCGTCCCTCAGGAGATGGCTGGGTGGTGTACTGTTTGACCCGACACTCCTTCCCTCAGGAGATGGCTGGGTGGTGTACTGTTTGACCCGACACTCCGTCCCTCAGGAGATAGCTGGGCGGTGTACTGTTTGACCCGACACTCCGTCCCTCAGGAGATAGCTGGGTGGTGTACTGTTTGACCCGACACTCCGTCCCTCAGGAGATAGCTGGGTGGTGTACTGTTTGACCCGACACTCCGTCCCTCAGGAGATAGCTGGGTGGTGTACTGTTTGACCCGACACTCCGTCCCTCAGGAGATAGCTGGGTGGTGTACTGTTTGACTCGACACTCCGTCCCTCAGGAGATAGCTGGGTGGTGTACTGTTTGACCCGACACTCCGTCCCTCAGGAGATAGCTGGGTGGTGTACTGTTTGACCCGACACTCCGTCCCTCAGGAGATGGCTGGGTGGTGTACTGTTTGACCCGACACTCCGTCCCTCAGGAGATAGCTGGGGGGTGTACTGTTTGACCCGACACTCCGTCCCTCAGGAGATAGCTGGGGGGTGTACTGTTTGACCCGACACTCCGTCCCTCAGGAGATGGCTGGGTGGTGTACTGTTTGACCCGACACTCCGTCCCTCAGGAGATAGCTGGGTGGTGTACTGTTTGACCCGACACTCCGTCCCTCAGGAGATAGCTGGGTGGTGTACTGTTTGACCCGACACTCCGTCCCTCAGGAGATGGCTGGGTGGTGTACTGTTTGACCCGACACTCCGTCCCTCAGGAGATGGCTGGGTGGTGTACTGTTTGACCCGACACTCCGTCCCTCAGGAGATGGCTGGGGGGTGTACTGTTTGACTCGACACTCCGTCCCTCAGGAGATGGCTGGGTGGTGTACTGTTTGACCCGACACTCCGTCCCTCAGGAGATAGCTGGGTGGTGTACTGTTTGACCCGACACTCCGTCCCTCAGGAGATAGCTGGGGGGTGTACTGTTTGACCCGACACTCCGTCCCTCAGGAGATAGCTGGGGGGTGTACTGTTTGACCCGACACGCCGTGCCTCAGGAGATAGCTGGGTGGTGTACTGTTTGACCCGACACTCCTTCCCTCAGGAGATGGCTGGGTGGTGTACTGTTTGACCCGACACTCCGTCCCTCAGGAGATAGCTGGGTGGTGTACTGTTTGACCCGACACTCCGTCCCTCAGGAGATAGCTGGGTGGTGTACTGTTTGACTCGACACTCCGTCCCTCAGGAGATAGCTGGGGGTGTACTGTTTGACCCGACACTCCGTCCCTCAGGAGATAGCTGGGGGGTGTACTGTTTGACCCGACACTCCGTCCCTCAGGAGATAGCTGGGTGGTGTACTGTTTGACCCGACACTCCGTCCCTCAGGAGATAGCTGGGTGGTGTACTGTTTGACTCGACACTCCGTCCCTCAGGAGATAGCTGGGTGGTGTACTGTTTGACCCGACACTCCGTCCTTCAGGAGATAGCTGGGTGGTGTACTGTTTGACTCGACACTCCGTCCCTCAGGAGATAGCTGGGGGGTGTACTGTTTGACCCGACACTCCGTCCTTCAGGAGATAGCTGGGTGGTGTACTGTTTGACTCGACACTCCGTCCCTCAGGAGATAGCTGGGGGGTGTACTGTTTGACCCGACACTCTGTCCCTCAGGAGATTGCTGGGTGGTGTACTGTTTGACTCGACACTCCGTCCCTCAGGAGATAGCTGGGTGGTGTACTGTTTGACTCGACACTCCGTCCCTCAGGAGATAGCTGGGGGGTGTACTGTTTGACCCGACACTCCGTCCCTCAGGAGATAGCTGGGTGGTGTACTGTTTGACTCGACACTCCGTCCCTCAGGAGATAGCTGGGTGGTGTACTGTTTGACTCGACACTCCGTCCCTCAGGAGATAGCTGGGTGGTGTACTGTTTGACCCGACACTCCGTCCCTCAGGAGATAGCTGGGTGGTGTACTGTTTGACTCGACACTCCGTCCCTCAGGAGATAGCTGGGTGGTGTTCTGTTTGACTCGACACTCCGTCCCTCAGGAGATAGCTGGGTGGTGTACTGTTTGACCCGACACTCCGTCCCTCAGGAGATGGCTGGGTGGTGTACTGTTTGACCCGACACTCCGTCCCTCAGGAGATAGCTGGGTGGTGTACTGTTTGACTCGACACTCCGTCCCTCAGGAGATAGCTGGGGGGTGTACTGTTTGACCCGACACTCCGTCCTTCAGGAGATGGCTGGGTGGTGTACTGTTTGACCCGACACTCCGTCCCTCAGGAGATAGCTGGGTGGTGTACTGTTTGACTCGACACTCCGTCCCTCAGGAGATAGCTGGGGGGTGTAATGTTTGACTCGACACTCCGTCCCTCAGGAGATAGCTGGGTGGTGTACTGTTTGACCCGACACTCCGTCCCTCAGGAGATAGCTGGGTGGTGTACTGTTTGACTCGACACTCCGTCCCTCAGGAGATAGCTGGGTGGTGTACTGTTTGACCCGACACTCCGTCCCTCAGGAGATAGCTGGGTGGTGTACTGTTTGACCCGACACTCCGTCCCTCAGGAGATGGCTGGGTGGTGTACTGTTTGACTCGACACTCCGTCCCTCAGGAGATAGCTGGGTGGTGTACTGTTTGACCCGACATTCCGTCCCTCAGGAGATGGCTGGGTGGTGTACTGTTTGACCCGACACTCCGTCCCTCAGGAGATAGCTGGGTGGTGTACTGTTTGACCCGACACTCCGTCCCTCAGGAGATAGCTGGGTGGTGTACTGTTTGACTCGACACTCCGTCCCTCAGGAGATAGCTGGGGGTGTACTGTTTGACTCGACACTCCGTCCCTCAGGAGATAGCTGGGTGGTGTACTGTTTGACCCGACACTCCGTCCCTCAGGAGATAGCTGGGTGGTGTACTGTTTGACCCGACACTCCGTCCCTCAGGAGATGGCTGGGTGGTGTACTGTTTGACTCGACACTCCGTCCCTCAGGAGATAGCTGGGTGGTGTACTGTTTGACCTGACACTCCGTCCCTCAGGAGATAGCTGGGTGGTGTACTGTTTGACTCGACACTCCGTCCCTCAGGAGATAGCTGGGTGGTGTACTGTTTGACTCGACACTCCGTCCCTCAGGAGATAGCTGGGTGGTGTACTGTTTGACCCGACACTCCGTCCCTCAGGAGATGGCTGGGTGGTGTACTGTTTGACCCGACACTCCGTCCCTCAGGAGATGGCTGGGTGGTGTACTGTTTGACTCGACACTCCGTCCCTCAGGAGATAGCTGGGTGGTGTACTGTTTGACCCGACACTCCGTCCCTCAGGAGATAGCTAGGTGGTGTACTGTTTGACTCGACACTCCGTCCCTCAGGAGATAGCTGGGTGGTGTACTGTTTGACTCGACACTCCGTCCCTCAGGAGATAGCTGGGTGGTGTACTGTTTGACCCGACACTCCGTCCCTCAGGAGATGGCTGGGGGGTGTACTGTTTGACTCTACACTCCGTCCCTCAGGAGATAGCTGGGGGGGTGTACTGTTTGACTCGACACTCCGTCCCTCAGGAGATAGCTGGGTGGTGTACTGTTTGACTCGACACTCCGTCCCTCAGGAGATAGCTGGGTGGTGTACTGTTTGACTCGACACTCCGTCCCTCAGGAGATAGCTGGGTGGTGTACTGTTTGACTCGACACTCCGTCCCTCAGGAGATGGCTGGGTGGTGTACTGTTTGACCCGACACTCCGTCCCTCAGGAGATAGCTGGGTGGTGTACTGTTTGACCCGACACTCCGTCCCTCAGGAGATAGCTGGGTGGTGTACTGTTTGACCCGACACTCCGTCCCTCAGGAGATAGCTGGGTGGTGTACTGTTTGACCCGACACTCCGTCCCTCAGGAGATAGCTGGGGGGTGTACTGTTCGACCCGACACTCCGTCCCTCAGGAGATAGCTGGGGGTGTACTGTTTGACCCGACACTCCGTCCCTCAGGAGATGGCTGGGTGGTGTACTGTTTGACCCGACACTCCGTCCCTCAGGAGATAGCTGGGGGGTGTACTGTTTGACCCGACACTCCGTCCCTCAGGAGATAGCTGGGTGGTGTACTGTTTGACCCGACACTCCGTCCCTCAGGAGATAGCTGGGTGGTGTACTGTTTGACCCGACACTCCGTCCCTCAGGAGATAGCTGGGTGGTGTACTGTTTGACTCGACACTCCGTCCCTCAGGAGATAGCTGGGTGGTGTACTGTTTGACCCGACACTCCGTCCCTCAGGAGATGGCTGGGTGGTGTACTGTTTGACCCGACACTCCGTCCCTCAGGAGACGGAGGCAGTGGTGGAGCTGAAGCAGGAGCTGCTGTCCCGCTGTAAGTCGGCCGGCGCGCCGCAGGACGTGCAGCAGCGGCTGGACGCCGTGCTCAGCTCCACCTCCGAGCACACCGGCCTCGTCCTCAACGAGCGCTTCGTCAACATCCCTCTGCAGATCTGCGTGCCGCTGTTGACCTCACTCCGGTGAGTACCGACACACACACACGCACACACACACACACACACACACACACACACACACACACACACACACACACACACACACACACACACACACACACACACACACACACACACACACACACACACACACACACACACACACACACACACACACACACACACACACACACACACACACACACACACACACACACACACACACACACACACACACACACACACACACACACACACACACACACACACACACACACACACACACACACACACACACACACACACACACACACACACACACACACACACACACACACACACACACACACACACACACACACACACACACACACACACACACACACACACACACACACACACACACACACACACACACACACACACACACACACACACACACACACACACACACACACACACACACACACACACACACACACACACACACACACACACACACACACACACACACACACACACACACACACACACACACACACACACACACACACACACACACACACACACACACACACACACACACACACACACACACACACACACACACACACACACACACACACACACACACACACACACACACACACAGACACAGACACAGACACAGACACAGACACAGACACAGACACAGACACAGACACAGACACAGACACAGACACAGACACAGACACAGACACAGACACAGACACAGACACAGACACAGACACAGACACAGACACAGACACAGACACAGACACAGACACAGACACAGACACAGACACAGACACAGACACAGACACAGACACAGACACAGACACAGACACAGACACAGACACAGACACAGACACAGACACAGACACAGACACAGACACAGACACAGACACAGACACAGACACAGACACAGACACAGACACAGACACAGACACAGACACAGACACAGACACAGACACAGACACAGACACAGACACAGACACAGACACAGACACAGACACAGACACAGACACAGACACAGACACAGACACAGACACAGACACAGACACAGACACAGACACAGACACAGACACAGACACAGACACAGACACAGACACAGACACAGACACAGACACAGACACAGACACAGACACAGACACAGACACAGACACAGACACAGACACAGACACAGACACAGACACAGACACAGACACAGACACAGACACAGACACAGACACAGACACAGACACAGACACAGACACAGACACAGACACAGACACAGACACAGACACAGACACAGACACAGACACAGACACAGACACAGACACAGACACAGACACAGACACAGACACAGACACAGACACAGACACAGACACAGACACAGACACAGACACAGACACAGACACAGACACAGACACAGACACAGACACAGACACAGACACAGACACAGACACAGACACAGACACAGACACAGACACAGACACAGACACAGACACAGACACAGACACAGACACAGACACAGACACAGACACAGACACAGACACAGACACAGACACAGACACAGACACAGACACAGACACAGACACAGACACAGACACAGACACAGACACAGACACAGACACAGACACAGACACAGACACAGACACAGACACAGACACAGACACAGACACAGACACAGACACAGACACAGACACAGACACACACGAACGAACGCACACGAACGAACGCACACGAACGAACGCACACGAACGAACGCACACGAACGAACGCACACGAACGAACGCACACGAACGAACGCACACGAACGAACGCACACGAACGAACGCACACGAACGAACGCACACGAACGAACGCACACGAACGAACGCACACGAACGAACGCACACGAACGAACGCACACGAACGAACGCACACGAACGAACGCACACGAACGAACGCACACGAACGAACGCACACGAACGAACGCACACGAACGAACGCACACGAACGAACGCACACGAACGAACGCACACGAACGAACGCACACGAACGAACGCACACGAACGAACGCACACGAACGAACGCACACGAACGAACGCACACGAACGAACGCACACGAACGAACGCACACGAACGCACACGAACGAACGCACACGAACGAACGCACACGAACGAACGCACACGAACGAACGCACACGAACGAACGCACACGAACGAACGCACACGAACGAACGCACACGAACGAACGCACACGAACGCACGCACACGAACGCACGCACACGAACGCACGCACACGAACGCACGCACACGAACGCACGCGCACGCGAACGAACGCACGCGAACGAACGCACGCGAACGAACGCACGCGAACGAACGCACGCGAACGAACGCACGCGAACGAACGCACGCGAACGAACGCACGCGAACGAACGCACGCGAACGAACGCACGCGAACGAACGCACGCGAACGAACGCACGCGAACGAACGCACGCGAACGAACGCACGCGAACGAACGCACGCGAACGAACGCACGCGAACGAACGCACGCGAACGAACGCACGCGAACGAACGCACGCGAACGAACGCACGCGAACGAACGCACGCGAACGAACGCACGCGAACGAACGCACGCGAACGAACGCACGCGAACGAACGCACGCGAACGAACGCACGCGAACGAACGCACGCGAACGAACGCACGCGAACGAACGCACGCGAACGAACTCACGCGAACGAACGCACGCGAACGAACGCACGCGAACGAACGCACGCGAACGAACGCACGCGAACGAACGCACGCGAACGAACGCACGCGAACGAACGCACGCGAACGAACGCACGCGAACGAACGCACGCGAACGAACGCACGCGAACGAACGCACGCGAACGAACGCACGCGAACGAACGCACGCGAACGAACGCACGCGAACGAACGCACGCGAACGAACGCACGCGAACGAACGCACGCGAACGAACGCACGCGAACGAACGCACGCGAACGAACGCACGCGAACGAACGCACGCGAACGAACGCACGCGAACGAACGCACGCGAACGAACGCACGCGAACGAACGCACGCGAACGAACGCACGCGAACGAACGCACGCGAACGAACGCACACACACACACACACACACACACACACACACACACACACACACACACACACACACACACACACACACACACACACACACACACACACACACACACACACACACACACACACACACACACACACACACACACACACACACACACACACACACACACACACACACACACACACACACACACACACACACACACACACACACACACACACACACACACACACACACACACACACACACACACACACACACACACACACACACACACACACACACACACACACACACACACACACACACACACACACACACACACACGCGAACACACACACACGCGAACACACACGCGAACACACACGCGAACACACACGCGAACACACACGAACACACACGAACACACACGAACACACACGAACACACACGAACACACACGAACACACACGAACACACACGAACACACACGAACACACACGAACACACACGAACACACACGAACACACACGAACACACACGAACACACACGAACACACACGAACACACACGAACACACACGAACACACACGAACACACACGAACACACACGAACACACACGAACACACACGAACACACACGAACACACACGAACACACACGAACACACACGAACACACACGAACACACACGAACACAC
>JAXIVJ010002397.1:57500-110751 GCA_036785665.1 Chirona hameri
TGATTTCGTAATGTTCTCAGTTAAAATTCGGGATTTTGTTTAGGTGGAACAGGAGGGTGCAGGCCCTTCGAATCACGTGACACCTATTCCACTCAGTGATCAAGATCACGTGATGACACGTGACGTGATTCAATATTTCGCCGGTAGCCTCTATCGGCAAAATATTAGTAAATATTACTATATATTACTATATATTACTGTCTGGATCCTCAAGACATCAAATTTTCGCATCCTTATTTGCAGACCGAGAATGCTATAAAAGTAGCTAAAAGTGTCGTCTAGAGGTAAACAAATCCAAAATTTGCGAAATAAAAATACAATTGTAAAATCATCTATTGCATGATCAAGCCCGGTCATTTGGGAAATCAACCTCAGGTCACGTGACCTTGAGGGGTCATGTTATGCATCATTGAATGCAGCTCGACGAGGTAAATACAATGTTGTTGAGTTAAGCTCTCTAGCACAATTGCGTGCAAAGTTATTACCAAAGAGGCTTGCTGGTGACCATGATTTTTCCAAATAAAATATAAATAACATATTTTGAGAAAACCTATCTCCAATTTTTTTACCATCGAAGGCTTATGTACCAAAGTTGATTCTGGCATGGAAAAAATCCAAATTTTTAATTGCCCCCAATATAAAACCACGATCTGACGTGAGATCACATGTTAAAATTCACAACAAAAAATCATAAAACGATTGTCATATTAATCTACGGTTTCTGACAATTATGATGATATATAAGTTTATATGACTCGCATGATTTAGATGGGAGATATCGCCCGCTGATATAAGTTTATACGACTCGCATGATTGAGATGGGAGATATCGCCCGCTGATATAAGTTTATACGACTCGCATGATTGAGATGGGAGATATCGCCCGCTGAAAATTAGAGCTTGGTGCGACATAAAAAAATGCCTGAGGCTGTAACTCGAAAACCATTCGACGGACGGGGCTGCAAATTTCACAGCGTGAATCTACGGCCCAGATAACCCGCGACACGTCATTTTATCGAAATCTGAGATGTAGGGTGTTATGGCTTGGTCGATCTGTCATGGAATGCCCCATGTGCCGGATGTCCGTGATGCTTGGGATGCTTATATCACCTAACAAGTTCCACTGGTAGTGTCTGTAAACTATAATCCTAAGTTCTTTTTTCACTCGTTAGTGTCTGTAGACTAAAATCCTAAGTTCTTGTTTTCCCTCGGTACAGGGATGAGATTGAAGAGGCAGCCCAGAAACAGATGCCGTACAAGTTCTCCCATTTCCTGCTGATATCCAAGCTGCACCGGCCCAAGGGCAAGGGCAGGAAGAAGGAGCAGACTCAGACGGAACCCGTCTGGGTCAACGGAGAGGACGAAATCTTCGATAAGGTATGTATACAATGGTTTGTGCAAGACAATGCTTAAAAGTCATTGTTATAGAATGTTGCTGATAATAAATACGGATAATCTGTACACAAACACGGATTGAAGAGATGTATTTCCTTAGATATTCTTAGTTGAACAAACTTCTATATTTGTATTTTGAAGTGCCCATCAGTCTAAAAAGAAGATGGAAAAAGTAGCCTTTGCTCATGTTAGGGTAATTAAAAAAGATGATGAATAATTAACCTATATTACGCCTTGCGGCTTCTTCAAGGCCAAATAAAACTTTGTTTAGCCCTGAAGAAGCTGCAAGGCGTAATATAGGTGAATTATTCATCATCTTTTTTAATTACCCTAACATGAGCAAAGGCTAATTTTTCCATCTTCTTTCAATCTGCACAATGCGCATCACAGCCATCCATCATATGTGGCCATCAGTCTATGAATGCTGGTCATTTGTGGGAGTTGTGCTGTGCTGCTTTGTTGCATTGTTGCATTGTTGCATTGTTGCATTGTTGCATTGTTGCATTGTTGCATTGTTGCATTGTTGCATTGTTGCATTGTTGCATTGTTGCATTGTTGCATTGTTGGTTAGGGACAGGTGTCAGGGGTGTGTTGTGTTGTTTGATCTGCAGGCGGCGGAGGTGAGTTTCGAGTTCAGCGTGGCGGCGGAGACGGACACTGCGGTGGACGGCGGCTGGACAGACCGCGACACTCTGATGACGCCGTACCGGCGCGTGCTGCTGCTGCCGGCCGCCGCGGTCAGCCCCGCCCTGGACGACATCCGGTGCGCCGTGCAGAAGATGCCCAAGGTCGGCTGAGAGGCGACACCGGCACACGGACAGGTCGGGTGCAGTGCTGCGCGGACTGGCAAGCCCGCCATTCACGGCGCTGTGCTGCGGGGACTGCCAAACTCTTCACACGGTGCAGTGGTTTAGGGACTGGTCCGCTGTTCGTCAAACTCTTCACATGGTGCAGTGGTTTAGGGACTGGCCCGCTGTTCGTCGAACTCTTCACATGGTGCAGTGTTTTAGGGACTGGCCCGCTGTTCGTCAAACTCTTCACATGGTGCAGTGTTTTAGGGACTGGCCCGCTGTTCGTCAAACTCTTCACATGGTGCAGTGGTTTAGGGACTGGCCCGCTGTTCGTCAAACTCTTCTTCACATGGTGCAGTGTTGTAAGGAATGGCCCGCTGTGCGTCAAACTCTTCACATGGTGCAGTGTTGTAAGGAATGGCCCGCTGTTCGTCAAACTCTTCACATGGTGCAGTGTTTTAGGGACTGGCCCGCTGTTCGTCAAACTCTTCACATAGTGCAGTGTTGCAGGGACTGGCCCGCTGTTCGTCAAACTCTTCACATGGTGCTGTGTTTTAGGGAATGGCCCGCTGTTCGTCAAACTCTTCACACGGTGCAGGGACTGGCCCGCTGTTCGTCAAACTCTTCACATGGTGCATGGACTGGCCCGCTGTTCGCACCATCAACAGAATCTGTTGATGGTCTGAATGGTATATCTGTTGATGGTCTGTTGATGGTCTGTTGATGGTATATCTGTTGATGGTCTGTTGATGGTATATATGTTGATGGTCTGTTGATGATATATCTGTTGATGGTCTGTTGATGGTATATCTGTTGATGGTCTGTTGATGGTATATCTGTTGATGGTCTGTTGATGGTATATCTGTTGATGGTATGTTGATGGTATATCTGTTGATGGTCTGTTGATGGTATATCTGTTGATGGTCTGTTGATGGCATATCTGTTGATGGTCTGTTGATGGTATATCTGATATACACAACATTGTATTATCGACAGTTTGAGTGTCGCTGGTTTAATGGATTTCGAAGGAATACCGTCCTGCCTGAAGTTGATGGTGTTGAAGTAGGATGTATGTAACAGGACTGTGTGCCTCTCCCGGGTATCGAAGCAGGCTACGGCCTGGGCGGCGGAGATGGACTGTGTTCTGTAGGAACTGCCTGGCCTTGGTTACGACCAACAGCGGCGTCGCAGTAAACAAAACAGCAATACTGCCCCAGCCGCCTGAAACAGCAATACTGCCCAGCCGCCTGAAACAGCAATACTGCCCCAGCCGCCTGAAACAGCAATACTGCCCAGCCGCCTGAAACAGCAATACTGCCCCAGCCGCCTGTGACGTGCGGCCATCGCAGGACATGAGCCGCTGATTCTGTGCTGTGTTTGACAACTTCGACACCCTCCGACAATACACGCCGGCTATTATGAGGTTACGTCACTGTTAATGCGGATGGAACGTTAAACAAACTTACACACATAGACATCATGCTCGCACACACTGACAAGAAACTATCGCAAAATCACACTGTCGGCAGTGATCAGCACACTAAGACTATGCGGATGTCCACCATTCGCCACCACGCCGGTACTGGGCCACCACCATCACGTGACCACAAATGCTGTGACCCGGCCAAGGTCATCCCGGTACAGACGACCGCGCGGTCAGTGACGTAATCACCATCACGTGACCAGATATGTTGTGACCCGGCCAAGGTCATCCCGGTACAGACGACCGCGCGGTCAGTGACGTCATCACCATCACGTGACCAGATATGCTGTGACCCAGCCAAGGTCATCCCGGTACAGACGACCGCGCGTCGCGCCGTCCGTGACGTCACTGCAGTGGTCACCGATCGGGCTGGGCCGGCCAGGCGTCCGCCGGTCTCGTTTCCTCGGACGATGGCAGCGTCTCCGGCGCGAGAGTTGGCGGCTCCCGGTGTGCACTCGGTCGAGTTTGCCGTTCAAGTTGCGTGCGCTTTGTTGAAAACTTGCTGACTGCCGTTGGTAGTTGGTTTAATATTCAAAACAATGGCCTGATAAACTTGCGGTATTGGCCAGTCCGAGTGATCACAAGTACAATTAAACAATGCAAGTTGTAGTATTGTAATGACTTTTTCTGACTCATACCATTGTTCAGATGTATAGTGACCGCGAAAACTTCTCGTCACTTGCACTCACTTCACTCGCATCTTGGAATCAGACACAATCACTCACACTGGTAAGGATGAGGCGTGAGCCTGCCGCGCACCGTCGCACGTCCGTCACGTCCGTCACGTCCCGCGCACCGTCGCACGCCCGTCACGTCCGGGGCGCCAGGCGCAGGTCCACTGCCGCTGCGTAAAGGTGGATCACGCCGCCATGATCACGGCATGAACCCAGCCCAATGGAGCATTTGTATTTGTATTTGACAATTAAAACACTCCAATATTACACTGGATATTCCGAGTGTCTTGGCATAATTAGTAAGTGAAGACATGTTAAAAACGACACTCAGCACATTGCACACAGTAAGATCATAGAAAGTAAATCGGAGACAAATCCCCACACTCACAAACACACATGCACATGTACGCACACACAACACACAGCATACACAACAAGCATATCGCACACACAAGCATACATAAGTCTGTCACTCACTGAGATATACACATTCGAAAAGACAAACTAACTCACATCATACTACTAAAAGGTCATGTACCGCACGTTTAAAAGCTCTCAGTGGCAGAAGACCTCTGGCGGCAGCCTGTTGTACTGCTGTGCAACGCTAAAAAGGAGGCGCCGCTTCCCGGCCTCTGTCCTCGCGCGCGGGAGCGCCAGATCAGCGTCCTGACGTGTTGACCGAGAACGGAGAGTAGAGTTAACCTTGAGCTGAGAGGAGAGGAGAGCAATGTTAGCAAGGTTGGGCTGGTTTACTGTGATTATTTGTGTTGCCCGACCTGGACCTTGTTCGTCAATCGCACTGCCATGGTTGAAAGACACGTACAATATATAGTTGCATAGCAAAAGTTCAGTATTGTCGGCACCCGTCCAGCGGCACGGTCGTGACCGCACGCTTTCTGTCAGTTACCCCAGTTACCCCAGTCACCCCAGGTGGCACTCGTGCTCACGGCTCACACTGAGGCTATTCCGATTTCCCGGACCCAGCGAATCCGACGACTGCTCGGGGACATGAAGCGAGGCCCTCGGGACATGAAGCGAGGCCCTCGGGGACATGAAGCGAGGCCCTCGGGGACATGAAGCGAGGCCCTCGGGGACATGAAGCGAGGCCCTCGGGACATGAAGCGAGGCCCTCGGGGACATGAAGCGAGGCCCTCGGGGACATGAAGCGAGGCCCTCGGGACATGAAGCGAGGCCCTCGGGGACATGAAGCGAGGCCCTCGGGACATGAAGCGAGGCCCTCGGGACATGAAGCGAGGCCCTCGGGGACATGAAGCGAGGCCCTCGGGACATGAAGCGAGGCCCTCGGGACATGCCACCGGACCGAAGTTATGCATCATTGAATGCAGCTTGACGAGGCACGAGGGTTTAAAGGGGCTTTCCACCTTAACCCGCGAGTTACTGGGGTGTATTCCATAACGCGACTTACTATGGGGGGGGGGGGCTATTTTCACCCCCCCCCCCCTCGGATCTCTGGAACTACTGGACCGACTGTAAAAATTCAACCGGCATTCGATAGCCCTGGCAAATTTATTGAGGGAAACATAATATTGTTGACCTCGGGGTCACCGATGACGTCACAGGTCAGGTCAAGTACAAAATGTTTGACCGTGTCAAAAGGTCTCGATGGATGGAAATGTTGCGCAAAATTGCGATATTAAACGCATAAGCAGTCGATAAATCGGTATGATTCATGTGTCTGACACTTATAAGTACCATTCTAAGCTATTTATGACCTTGGGTCAGGTCAAAGTCATCCGAGGTCACAAGGTCAAACTGCAGATTACGGTCATTAGGCGTGGTAACACATGTTTATGGGTTTGTTTTTCGTCTAGAACGCGAAAAATGGCCTTAGAACATTGTTTATTCCATATAAATAGAATTGAAAAGCAAAAACGGAAATGCATTTTGTTATGCATAGTAATGCTGTGAGAGCCGAGAGGTGGTCGATTTTTTCATTTAAAGGTCATAAGTCAGTCATTTTTGAAGATATCAACTTCAAATTTGGTACACATATTCACCGAACACGTCTCGATCACATATATTCCGGTTTTGGGATAATTCTGTTTTTTTTAATTGAACAAAAACAAATGTATTTGTATTTCTCAAAATTTTGAATAAAAAAACCCTCAAAAATCCGAGATGGCAGTTTGGTAGCCCGGTATATTGTCAGTAATTTGATGAAGACAATTGAATTTATCTCAAACATTGTACCTTTGACAGCGGTTTCCGCAAACCATTATTCGTCAACAACCAAAGAACATTACGCCACTCTGACGCCATTCTCGGTTGACCTATCACAACCTCATTTTTGTCCTTGGGCCAACATGTGTCGAATTGATGTGAGGGAAGGTAATGCAAGTTTGGTGACGATACTGGTGTTGGTTTAGGAGTTATTGCAAAATAACGGGAAGGGGGGGTAAAAAATACCCCCCCCCCCCCCCCCCCCCCCCCCCCCCAGTAAGTCGCGGGTTAACATTGGATTTGAGTTGAGATAGCCATTTTGATAGCTTGGCATTTAAATTAAGTATGGTAGCAGTTAAAACAACCACAATGATCTAATCAAAAAGATATTCAAGTTTGATTTTGACATCTGTAAAAAATAAGGCCCATATGTATTGAATAGGGCCTCTAAACCGACAGCGTCGTCTCTCTTTACCCAACTGGTAATGATAGTCGACTTGTTTTAAGGTGAACCTTGGAGATATTTGCTACGTTTCAATGGTTTGGTAGTTGGTTTGTTTTGTATCCAAAGCGCCAGAATTGTCTCGAAATCATTGTGCCCATACTTTGGTAGCGTAAAGGATTTCTGTGTAGCTCTAGAGCTCAATATGACGTCATCAACCCAAATATTAAAACTTAACTTTGTATTCAATTGAGCACTGTTTGCGAGAAACAAATGTCATAATCGTGTTTGGCAGCAATTACTTCATATTGTGCACCACAAGCGGCGTACATTTTACAACTTTGGGGAAGGTGGGACAGTCCCTTTTACCCTATTCCCTGCGGCGGCCAGAATTACGTTTTACGAATTACGCAGGATTTTGACAGCCATATGTGAGCGGAGGGCCAACCACCTGACTGCCCCCCCCCCCCCCCCCCCCACCCACCCACTCCAAATGTTGTGGTTGCGACTCTCCTGGCTAAAGGTACCCTGATGACAACTTTAGCCGTGCCCCGCTCCACCTTTAGCCGCAGCTAGAGTCAAGGAACGAATCAATAGTGTATGTAGAACTGAGTACTCATTAAAGGTGGACGCTCTATGGGCTGCACCCATGTACCTAATTTCATTGGGCAAACCATGAATTATTCGCCATCAAATTACCATCCATGAGATTCAGAGTACCATAAAATTAGCGTTATTATTTTAAAGAAATTTTAAGAGTGACTTTAAGTCAAAATATACTATTTCTTATTTTAAAAAAAAAATGGCCAGCCAAAACCTGACCCTAGGAACTTGTAAATTACATAGGTGAGGTTCAGATTCTTCGTTTTGAAACAGAGCGTGCACAATATTAACTTAAATTACGATCTTCCACTTAAAGGGACTATCCCACCTTAAACATTTGTTTGCGAGAAACAAATGTCATAATCGTGTTCGGCAGCAATTACTTCATATTTTGCACCACAAGCGGCGTACATTTGACAACTTTTGGGAAGGTGGGACAGTCCCTTTAAAGGGACTCCCACCTTCCCAAAAGTTGTCAAATGTAAACCGCTTGTGGTGAACAATATTAAGTAATTGCTGCCGAACACGATTATGACATTTGTTTCTGGCAAACAGTGCTCAATTTCATTATATAAAAAAAATGGGTTGATGACGTCATATTGAGCTCGATAGAGCTACAAATCCTTTACGCTGACAAATTATGGCACAATTATTTCGAGAGAATTCTGGCGCTTTGAATACAAAACAAACCAATTATCAAACCATTGAAACGTAGCAAATATCTCCAAGGTTCACCTTAAAACAAGTCGACTACCATCACCATTTGGTAGAGAGACGACGTCATCGGCTTTAGACCCGTATTCAAATACACGTAGGGTTTATCAGGGGCGGATCCAGGGGGAGGGCAAATAGGCCATGCCCCCCCCCCCCCCTCCCAAAACGGTCGGACGTACAGTTTTAAAAATTGCCTTTGCAGTGCAGTCAAAATCCAGCTATCCACAGTGATAAACTAGAAAATTTCGCGCCGCTTCTCGACATGCAATTGCGCAATTGCTTATACAAATTTGGAAAATGGACAAATGAATTAATTAAGTGTCTGGCCGTCTCTCCTTGACGGTACCTAATTGCTAACCCCAGGGCCCATTCCCTTCATAAAATATTAACTTGCAAGCGGGCTACATGTTTAGCTAGTCTGCCGAGTTCCGAAAAAAGGCGACGCGAACGCAAAGACGCGGACATCGGCACCCGGAAGCTGCTCCAGCGGTGCCCAACTTGCTGGACCGAAGAGCTATTAGTGAGACCAGGCCAGGACCATCTCCCCAAGCCATCTCGCCCCAGGCTCCTCCAGATCCGCAGGGACCATTTATGTGCGGAAAAGTCGTTCTGCTTTCGGCAAATGCGGAAAAGAAAATGTGTGCGGAATTATGTGCGGTATATATATATATATATATATATATAAATATGTGTTATTATTAATTATGTGCGGAAAAGTCTTGCTGCTTTCAAACCATTTGCACTGTTACCAGTTGCTTGTTACAGTTCGGTACATGTGTATACAGTTATTATTATCATATGTACTATTGAGCGGTGACTGCCACCGGTCATCGTGATTTACTATCCGCAGAATATGTATATTAAAAACTACCTTAATTTCAATATTTTTCATCATACCGAGATGTGCAAGCAGGAATATGGGTTACCTGAGTCTGGTTCCAATATTAAAATTTCGTTTTCCACGACCTAAAATAAAAAAATTCACGCCGCTTTGCGGCGTCACATCGGTGGCCATCGTCATAACGAAGCCATTGCCATCGTCTTCGGTTCGTTGTAACGGAGAATTGAATGAATAGCATGTTTAGCTTCACATTCTCTACAAGGCCTATGTTTCTGTGTTTTATCAGGCAAACCCGTAATTTTTTTTTAGCGCCGACTAGTACCTTTTATATTATGAAAGAACACATTAAAACTGTTGTAAAGGCTTAAATACACGCATAAAAAATGGGTAATTTTTATTTCGTCATTTCAGCCGACCCCCCCCCCCCTCCCCCCACTCAAAAATTAGCGGCGACGCCCCTGGGTACAGCTGACAATTGACATAGTTTTGCTCAGTGTAAAGCATTGTTGCAACAATACAAACTGCAAGCTAACGATCTTTCCTTTTTCGATATCCCAAAAGGTCGAAAAGCTTTAAAAAAATCGTGTAGTTGCAAAATAAAGTGGCCCAAATCCGGGAAGAAATTCGAAATTGGAGGTAGGTAAGGTCCGCTAAAAACGGTTTGCCCCCCCCCCCAAAAAAAAAACGGCCGGCTGGATCCGCCCTTGGGGTTTATTCGTTACAATTGTCAAGACCAAGCTCGAACTTCTTTTCGATTAGACCTATGTGGTTGTTTAAACTGCTGCCCTACTATATTTCAATGCAAATCCAACAACATGGATATCTCAGCTCAAATATAATGTTAAGGTGGGACAGTCCCTTTAACTAAAGTTACCCTGATGGCTAAAGTTACCCTGAATGACGGTATACACTATGCATCCAAGCCGTCAGCTGGTTTTGCGCTTAGGAGGTGTATATGTTGGATGCCGCCGCTCCATGTGAAGTTCGTTATTACACGGGGATATCTGAAGCCTGCTTAGGAGGTGTATATGTTGGATGCCGCCGCTCCATATGAAGTTCGTCGTTACACGTGGATATCTGAAGCCTGCTTAGGAGGTGTATATGTTGGATGCCACCGCTCCATGTGAAGTTCGTTGTTACACGGGGATATCTGAACTGCTTAGGAGGTGTATATGTTGGATGCCGCCGCTCCATGTGCAGTTCGTTATTACACGGGGATATCTGAAGCCTGCTTAGGAGGTGTATATGTTGGATGCCGCCGCTCCATGTGAAGTTCGTGGTTACACGGGGATATCTGAAGCCTGCTTAGGAGGTGTATATGTTGGATGCCGCTCCATGTGAAGTTCGTCGTTACACGGGGATATCTGAAGCCTGCTTAGGAGGTGTATATGTTGGATGCCGCCGCTCCATGTGAAGTTCGTCGTTACACGTGGATATCTGAAGCCTGCTTAGGAGGTGTATATGTTGGATGCCGCTCCATGTGAAGTTCGTTGTTACACGGGGATATCTGAACTGCTTAGGAGGTGTATATGTTGGATGCCGCCGCTCCATGTGCAGTTCGTGGTTACACGGGGATATCTGAAGCCTGCTTAGGAGGTGTATATGTTGGATGCCGCCGCTCCATGTGAAGTTCGTTGTTACACGGGGATATCTGAACTGCTTAGGAGGTGTATATGTTGGATGCCGCCGCTCCATGTGCAGTTCGTTATTACACGGGGATATCTGAAGCCTGCTTAGGAGGTGTATATGTTGGATGCCGCCGCTCTATGTGAAGTTCGTTATTACACGGGGATATCTGAAGCCTGCTTAGGAGGTGTATATGTTGGATGCCGCTCCATGTGAAGTTCGTTGTTACACGGGGATATCTGAAGCCTGCTTAGGAGGTGTATATGTTGGATGCCGCCGCTCCATGTGAAGTTCGTCGTTACACGTGGATATCTGAAGCCTGCTTAGGAGGTGTATATGTTGGATGCCGCTCCATGTGAAGTTCGTCGTTACACGGGGATATCTGAAGCCTGCTTAGGAGGTGTATATGTTGGATGCCGCTCCATGTGAAGTTCGTTGTTACACGGGGATATCTGAACTGCTTAGGTGTATATGTTGGATGCCGCCGCTCCATGTGAAGTTTGTGGTTACACGGGGATATCTGAAGCCTGCTTAGGAGGTGTATATGTTGGATGCCGCCGCTCCATGTGAAGTTCGTTGTTACACGTGGATATCTGAAGCCTGCTTAGGAGGTGTATATGTTGGATGCCGCCGCTCCATGTGAAGTTCGTGGTTACACGGGGATATCTGAAGCCTGCTTGCGAGCCTGCAGTTGATGGGCCTATCGTGACGTCATCGACTTCAAACGCCGGATGTGTGCGTACCGATAGACATTGTCATTGTCCCTAACCAACCCGTCCTCCAGTGATCCAGTGGTCACCTTTGCCTGTGGCACATACAGCCGTTCGGAATAAATATTTATTCGTACGACTATTCAAAATCACTGTAACATGACATATTGACGTATGAGAGGAATGCATTGCACGCACCAACTGCGGCGCGCGCCAGCGGCGGACAGCCCGCGCGCGCACTGCACGCACGGATGAAATGAGGACTACTGACCGGCACACCGACGACACGAACATCCGACTGCCGGAGGTGAGGAGCGGTCCGAGACGCGACCGTCCTGGTCTGCTCCCGCCGGCCACCGACAGCGCGACAGGCACCTCCTCCGCGCACACACGCACACAGAGGGTTGGCACGTTTGGTTCGAGGCAGAATAAAGAGACGCCATGAGGAGAGCACGATTTGCACGAGAAAAGCCGAGAGGTGGCGTGGACTGTGTACCGCGCGCGCGCACGTGAGTCGGCGGCGCGCCAACATAACAATCAGCACGTGGTCAACAACAGTACGCGTGCGATGGCGGCGGCGGCGGCGGCGGCGGCGGCGGCGCCGGGCGGCCGTGATATGTACAGAGCAGGCGGCCGCGCCGCCCGGCACGGTTATCACACAGCAGCGGCCCCGCGCGGCCCGGCCTCACAAGCCGAACCGCTTGAAGATGAGGTCCTTGCCCTTGGACATGATACCCTCGACGGCGCCGCCCGCCTCCCCGGTCATACCGCCCAGCTTCTGCATCAGGTTGGCGCCGGCGGCCGGCGGCGGAGCGGCCGCGTCCCCGGCCGGGGGTGGCTCGCCGGTCGCCCCGCCGCCGCCGCCGCCACTGCCGCCGCCGGTGCCGCCGCTAGGGATGACGAAGCTGGGCACTCTGGCGGCCGAGGCGGCCGACGACAGGCCGCCGCCCAGACCCTTGATGAAGCCGCCGGGGCTGCCGAGGCCGCCCAGCAGGCCGGCTTTGGGCAGTGGCTGCTCGGCGGCGGTTGCCGGGCCGGCCAGCGGTGCCGGCGGCGCTCCGTTGGGCAGCCGCTTACCAGCGCTGCCGGCGTCGGCCGACGACGCCACGCTCGTCACCGACGCGCTCTCTGCCCTCTGGCTGGGCGTCTGTGGACGGCCGAGGCCGAGACCGGTGGTCAGACTGACAGACAGGCACGGCACGGACAGGGGAGCGGGCCGGCCCACCATAGCGTCACCTCTGGTGGCGGCGGACGGCAGGACAGCACTAATCAGACTGACAGACAGGCACAATAACAACGCGGACACTCAGCTGGCCAGGGGTGAGCCATCGCGTCAATTCAGTACAGGGCTGCTATTCGTGCGGGCAGGATATTAAGCCGGGGTCTCAAAATGGACACTGAGCAGTGAGCACGAACTGGCAAAGATATAACGGGTTTGTTTTTGTTTTGTTAGGATATAAAGCATCAGCACAATATGTGGGTGGTCGCTCACCATCCACCAATAACAGGTTCTTGTCGATCGTTCTGTTGTTGACACTTCCTACACTGTGTATTGTTATTAAGGTTCACGTATTAAGGTTTCTCGAGCGGCGCCAGACCATGCTTCACACGTACACACACACATGCTTCACACGTTCACTTCACACGTACGCACACAGTACTACGAACACAACATTGATCGCCGTGACAGCCGTTGCGCAGACGTCTACTCTACGGTCGCCGAGCCGCATGCGTTGCGCTCAAAGCCTCCGAGACGACCCCTTAAACATCGGTCAAGCCGGAGTATCATGTGCAGTATTCAAACGCGTTGTTTTGATTTGACTGTCCGCTTTGTCTGGGGCGGTCATGCTGTCTGGTTGGGTCTCGGCGTGGCGCGGCACCGGGCCAGTTGCAGTGGGGAATCACAGCCGCAGGAGAGGCAGGAGGCACCCCTGCGTCCGCGGCCGGCCACAGCTGCTGGTGGCCACCGGTGCAGCTCAGCTATTGGAAGCATTCACTAGTCACTAATTATGGTCACTAGTTGTCACGGCTGCTCCTTCAGCTCTCAGCTATCACTACTCCCTAATCCTATCGCGGCCACTATTCCTGTCCTGGCCACTCTGTATTGGTCGCTCCTTATCGTCCCGAGACATCTCTGAAACGTAATGTCGACGTGATTGATTGAATTCCAGGTCAAATTGTGCTATGGCGAATTGAGTAATTGGATTTCTGACGAAACATATTGATTATAATCATCTGAAAAAGATAATATAAAGATGAATTAAACCAAATCTCAGCTTTGAGAACACGAACAAGACAATGCCATGCCGGAAGATTGGCCCGGATTGACTCCGAACCCATCCGAATGACACCGCCGTCACTGGATGGCAGGTGCGTCCAATACAGAGTGGCGCCTATGTACAGCAGCCAGCAGGCTCTATCGGCTCCTTCGCCAGTGTCCAGCCGTGGCGGCGTCTGCGGCTGGCGGGAGGTGCGGCCACCGTCCGGCCGGCTGCCGGCGTCGCTCGCTAGTCTCGCATCTCAGCGCAGGCCGCATTCTCTATCGGGCCGGTCCCCGGGACGGCGGTCTGGTGCGGCGCGGCGACCGATCGGTAGGTGCCCTGGGCCTGATGGGCGCTCTGTGGGCGCCGGGCGGGCCGCCAAATGATCGGCACGCTGGACCTGAAGTCTGTCGCCGCGCCGCCGCCAGAGGCCGCCGCCCGACGGGGTCCCGGCCGAGCGGTCAGCTGCAGTGGCGCCGCCCTGGTGGCAGCACAGGGTACTCACCACGAGCCCCAACAGACCACCTAAACCTAGCAGCAGAAGAGACGGACGTGTGATTGGCGGTGTCGCGAGCCAGCGCGGCCGGCGGGACAGCTGCGCGGGGCGGTACTGACCGGAGTCGGGACTCGGGACACACCCCGGCCGCGGTCTCTGCCTACTGAGACGGCGGGCGGTACTGACCGGAGTCGGGACTCGGGACACACCCCGGCCGCGGTGTCCTGCCTACTGAGACGGCGGGCGGTACTGACCGGAGTCGGGACTCGGGACACACCCCGGCCGCGGTCTCTGCCTACTGAGACGGCGGGCGGTACTGACCGGAGTCGGGACTCGGGACACACCCCGGCCGCGGTCTCTGCCTACTGAGACGGCGGGCGGTACTGACCGGAGTCGGGACTCGGGACACACCCCGGCCGCGGTCTCTGCCTACTGAGACGGCGGGGCGGTACTGACCGGAGTCGGGACTCGGGACACACCCCGGCCGCGGTCTCTGCCTACTGAGACGGCGGGGCGGTACTGACCGGAGTCGGGACACCCCCCGGCCGCGGTGTCCTGCCTACTGAGACGGCGGGCGGTACTGACCGGAGTCGGGACTCGGGACACACCCCGGCCGCGGTCTCTGCCTACTGAGACGGCGGGGCGGTACTGACCGGAGTCGGGACTCGGGACACACCCCGGCCGCGGTGTCCTGCCTACTGAGACGGTGCCGTGAGGTCGGGCGACAGCATGACTGGGCCGTGGAAATCTCAGTATTCAAATCACTCATTTGGGCGCCATAGGAAGCCAGCAGATCAGTAGTCAGGCGTGAACTGATGGAGTGATGCTCCCTTCTACCCGTTTTGCGTTATATTGAGGGCGGATGCATCAACAAATGTGCGACCGAGCAGAGCAAAAAAGCTTTGCACAAAACTGGGCAAAGTGCAGTTAGGTTCTCAAATTCGATTGAGTTTCGAGCGGCCGCCTCGACCTTCGGACGGTACCTCGTGCCGGCGCTGGGCGGCGGGCAGCTGGTCGGCACCGCTGGTTACCGAGACAGGCATACGGTGAGGGAAGGGGAGATCAGGGTGGCCCGCGCGCGGCGGCGGCGGCAGCGGCAGCCTGGGTACTACAGCCAGTGGCGCGGCGGTGAAGGCGGCGGCGGCGTGGGTACCACAGCCAGTGACGCGGCGGTGAAGGCGGCGGCGGCAGCCTGGGTACTACAGCCAGTGGCGCGGCGGTGAAGGCGGCAGCGTGGGTACTACAGCCAGTGGCGCGGCGGTGAAGGCGGCGGCGGCGTGGGCACTACAGCCAGTGGCGCGGCGGTGAAGGCGGCAGCGTGGGTACTACAGCCAGTGACGCGGCGGTGAAGGCGGCAGCGTGGGTACTACAGCCAGTGACGCGGCGGTGAAGGCGGCAGCCTGGGTACTACAGCCAGTGGCGCGGCGGTGAAGGCGGCGGCAGCGTGGGTACTACAGCCATTGGCGCGGCGGTGAAGGCGGCGGCGGCGTGGGCACTACAGCCAGTGGCGCGGCGGTGAAGGCGGCAGCGTGGGTACTACAGCCAGTGACGCGGCGGTGAAGGCGGCAGCGTGGGTACTACAGCCAGTGGCGCGGCGGTGAAGGCGGCGGCGTGGGTACTACAGCCAGTGACGCGGCGGTGAAGGCGGCAGCGTGGGTACTACAGCCAGTGGCGCGGCGGTGAAGGCGGCGGCGTGGGTACCACAGCCAGTGACGCGGCGGTGAAGGCGGCAGCGTGGGTACTACAGCCAGTGGCGCGGCAGTGAAGGCGGCAGCCTGGGTACTACAGCCAGTGGCGCGGCGGTGAAGGCGGCGGCGTGGGTACTACAGCCAGTGGCGCGGCGATGAAGGCGGCAGCGTGGGTACTACAGCCAGTGACGCGGTGGTGAAGGCGGCAGCCTGGGTACTACAGCCAGTGGCGCGGCGGTGAAGGCGGCGGCGTGGGTACTACAGCCAGTGGCGCGGCGGTGAAGGCGGCAGCGTGGATACTACAGCCAGTGGCGCGGCGGTGAAGGCGGCGGCGGCAGCGTGGGTACTACAGCCAGTGGCGCGGCGGTGAAAGCGGCGGCGTGGGTACTACAGCCAGTGACGCCGCGGTGAAGGCGGCGGCGTGGGTACTACAGCCAGTGGCGCGGCGGTAAAGGCGGCGGCGTGGGTACTACAGCCAGTGGCGCGGCGATGAAGGCGGCGGCGTGGGTACTACAGCCAGTGGCGCCGCGGTGAAGGCGGCTGCGTGGGTACTACAGCCAGTGGCGCGGCGGTGAAGGCGGCGGCGTGGGTACTACAGCCAGTGGCGCGGCGGTGAAGGCGGCGGCGGCGGCGTGGGTACTACAGCCAGTGGCGCGGCGGTGAAGGCGGCGGCGGCGGCGTGGGTACTACAGCCATTGGCGCGGCGGTGAAGGCGGCAGCGGCGTGGGTACTACAGCCAGTGGCGCGGTGGTGAAGGCGGCGGCGTGGGTACTACAGCCAGTGGCGCGGCGGTGAAGGCGGCAGCGTGGGTACTACAGCCAGTGGCGCGGCGGTGAAGGCGGCGGCGTGGGTACCACAGCCAGTGACGCGGCGGTGAAGGCGGCGGCGTGGGTACTACAGCCAGTGGCGCGGCGGTGAAGGCGGCGGCGTGGGTACTACAGCCAGTGGCGCGGCGGTGAAGGCGGCGGCGGCAGCGTGGGTACTACAGCCAGTGGCGCGGCGGTGAAGGCGGCGGCGGCAGCCTGGGTACTACAGCCAGTGACGCGGCGATGAAGGCGGCAGCCTGGGTACTACAGCCAGTGGCGCGGCGGTGAAGGCGGCGGCGGCAGCCTGGGTACTACAGCCAGTGGCGCGGCGGTGAAGGCGGCGGCGGCAGCGTGGGTACTACAGCCAGTGGCGCGGCGGTGAAGGCGGCGGCGGCAGCCTGGGTACTACAGCCAGTGACGCGGCGATGAAGGCGGCAGCCTGGGTACTACAGCCAGTGGCGCGGCGGTGAAGGCGGCGGCGTGGGTACTACAGCCAGTGGCGCGGCGGTGAAGGCGGCGGCGGCAGCCTGGGTACTACAGCCAGTGGGGCGGCAGTGGCGGCGTGGGTACTACAGCCAGTGGCGCGGCGGTGAAGGCGGCGGCAGCGTGGGTACTACAGCCAGTGGCGCGGCGGTGAAGGCGGCGGCGTGGGTACTACAGCCAGTGGCGCGGCGGTGAAGGCGGCAGCGTGGGTACTACAGCCAGTGGCGCGGCGGTGAAGGCGGCGGCGGCAGTGTGGGTACTACAGCCAGTGGCGCGGCGGTGAAGGCGGCGGCGGCAGCGTGGGTACTACAGCCAGTGGCGCGGCGGTGAAGGCGGCGGCGGCAGCGTGGGTACTACAGCCAGTGGCGCGGCGGTGAAGGCGGCGGCGTGGGTACTACAGCCAGTGGCGCGGCGATGAAGGCGGCAGCGTGGGTACTACAGCCAGTGGCGCGGCGGTGAAGGCGGCGGCGGCAGTGTGGGTACTACAGCCAGTGGCGCGGCGGTGAAGGCGGCGGCGGCAGCGTGGGTACTACAGCCAGTGGCGCGGCGGTGAAGGCGGCGGCGGCAGCGTGGGTACTACAGCCAGTGGCGCGGCGGTGAAGGCGGCGGCGGCGGCGTGGGTACTACAGCCAGTGACGCCGCGGTGAAGGCGGCGGCGTGGGTACTACAGCCAGTGGCGCGGCGGTTAAGGCGGCGGCGTGGGTACTACAGCCAGTGGCGCGGCGATGAAGGCGGCGGCGTGGGTACTACAGCCAGTGACGCGGTGGTGAAGGCGGCGGCGTGGGTACTACAGCCAGTGGCGCGGCGGTGAAGGCGGCGGCGGCAGCTTGGGTACTACAGCCAGTGACGCGGCGGTGAAGGCGGCGGCGGCAGCGTGGGTACTACAGCCAGTGGCGCGGCGATGAAGGCGGCAGCGTGGGTACTACAGCCAGTGACGCGGCGGTGAAGGCGGCAGCGTGGGTACTACAGCCAGTGGCGCGGCGGTGAAGGCGGCAGCGTGGGCACTACAGCCAGTGACGCGGCGGTGAAGGCGGCAGCGTGGGTACTACAGCCAGTGACGCGGCGGTGAAGGCGGCAGCGTGGGCACTACAGCCAGTGACGCGGCGGTGAAGGCGGCAGCGTGGGTACTACAGCCAGTGACGCGGCGGTGAAGGCGGCAGCGTGGGTACTACAGCCAGTGACGCGGCGGTGAAGGCGGCAGCGTGGGTACTACAGCCAGTGACGCGGCGGTGAAGGCGGCAGCGTGGGTACTACAGCCAGTGGCGCGGCGGTGAAGGCGGCAGCGTGGGCACTACAGCCAGTGACGCGGCGGTGAAGGCGGCAGCGTGGGTACTACAGCCAGTGGCGCGGCGGTGAAGGCGGCAGCGTGGGCACTACAGCCAGTGACGCGGCGGTGAAGGCGGCAGCGTGGGTACTACAGCCAGTGACGCGGCGGTGAAGGCGGCAGCGTGGGTACTACAGCCAGTGGCGCGGCGGTGAAGGCGGCAGCGTGGGCACTACAGCCAGTGACGCGGCGGTGAAGGCGGCAGCGTGGGCACTACAGCCAGTGACGCGGCGGTGAAGGCGGCAGCGTGGGTACTACAGCCAGTGACGCGGCGGTGAAGGCGGCGGCGTGGGTACTACAGCCAGTGACGCGGCGGTGAAGGCGGCAGCGTGGGTACTACAGCCAGTGGCGCGGCGGTGAAGGCGGCGGCGTGGGTACTACAGCCAGTGACGCGGCGGTGAAGGCGGCGGCGTGGGTACTACAGCCAGTGACGCGGCGGTGAAGGCGGCAGCGTGGGTACTACAGCCAGTGGCGCGGCGGTGAAGGCGGCGGCGGCAGCGTGGGTACTACAGCCAGTGGCGCGGCGGTGAAGGCGGCGGCGTGGGTACTACAGCCAGTGACGCGGCGGTGAAGGCGGCGGCGTGGGTACTACAGCCAGTGACGCGGCGGTGAAGGCGGCGGCGTGGGTACTACAGCCAGTGGCGCGGCGGTGAAGGCGGCGGCGTGGGTACTACAGCCAGTGGCGCGGCGGTGAAGGCGGCGGCGGCAGCGTGGGTACTACAGCCAGTGGCGCGGCGGTGAAGGCGGCGGCAGCGTGGGTGCAGCGGCAGCTAGAGCCGGAGGGAGTGAGAGATAGAGAGAGAGAAATATAGAGACAGGACGAAAAAGAGAAAGAGACGGGGCGAGAGACGCATGCGAGGCATTGAGAGTGAGAGAGAGAAAGAGAGAGCACGGAGCGGACTTACCAGGGGGTCGGAGGCAAGATCGGGTCTAATGTCTACGTGAGAGATGGGAGGATCTAAAGGGAGAAACAGAGCGAGAGCACACCGTTAGTGGGTCGGAGAGACGGCACAGAGCTGCGCGGAGAGACAGCGAGACAGCGCCAGGTGCCGGAACACTGAGAGTACCCGGGAAGATGGGAGAGCGGAGACATGGACCGGAAGAAGAGCGGAGACAGAGACAGGGACCGGCAGGGTCAGGGTGATAAGGTGATCTGGCGAGATGGTGGATTGTAAGTGTTCTGCCATACACCGTGTGTAGGGCATACCGAGCAGTGGGTACGGAAGAGTTCCCAGTGGGCCGGGTCAGGTGATCCGGGGTCAAGTGTTTGGATCAGGAAGAGGAGGGAAGAACGGACAACGACCGGACCGAGGACGAGTCGCCTTTTTAGCCCTTTATCTAACCAGTCCAGACCATATGACGCAGCTTATTCAGATTCAAACGGACAGGTTAGTCGGCGAGTTAGAGCGGCACACAAAGCGATGGAGAAACTCCAGCTGTACGCACAGGCTATTCTGGCGTGCATACAATCAGCCAGAGGCGCCGGGCTGAGGCCTCACAGCGCTGGTGGCCTTCTGTCATGCCCGGAGTCGGTGCTGGCCGCTGGCCGTCGCTCACCGGCACAGAACCCTCCTCCGGGCAGGTTGGGCGTACGCACGCGCACGCACATGCACACGCACACGCACACGCACACGAACACACACGCGCGCGCGCGTTTCGTACGGCCGGCGAGAGAGCGCGGTGTGCGGCGGACGCAGGCGACTGCCGCTGCGGGACACGCTGCCATACAGGCAGACAGAGAGGGAGGGGAGGGTCGGATGTAAGCCGGGGTCGGCCGGCCGTCTGCTGACAGCGCTCTCACCTTTCCGGCGGTCCCGACTGTCGCCCTTGTCACGCGGCGGCAGTGGCGGACCGTGAACGCCAGGTCCGGGCGGACCGCGCCGCTCGGAGGCAGCCGGACCCTCCGGGCCGCCCCGGCGACGGTCGTAGTTCTGAGGGCACGACAGGGCACCAGGTCAGATAGATACAAGGGAGGCGCTGCCGTCCGCTCCGGTACAGCAGAAACAGTCTACTGTCACGCACCGAATAGGCTAACCTGACCGAAACCGGCCACTTGTAAACGGAACGCACAGAGGAACAAGCCGACACCAAACAGAACCAAAGGTTGCCTGTGCATTCCCACCGGTAGTGTATTTGTGACATTTTAATTTAAGTTAGTTTCCACCGGATTACTATGTGGACTGGATCGGTCTATGCTCCATGCTGACTGACCTGAGGTGTTTCCGTGAGGAAGTTGGAGGGCACGAGGCCTCGGAGGCCGTTCACCTCGCCAATATAGAAGCCGTCGTCATCCATGTCGCCATATATGTGGATAATATCACCGGTACTGAAAGACAACTCCACCTGCGGACACCGAGACAGCATCAGTCGTTACCGTGGACAGCATCAGTCAGCATCAGTCGTCACCGTGGACAGCGTCAGTCGTCACCGTGGACAGCATCAGTCAGCATCAGTCGTTACCGTGGACAGCATCAGACAGCATCAGTCGTCACCGTGGACAGCATCAGTCAGCATCAGTCGTTACCGTGGACAGCATCAGACAGCATCAGTCGTCACCGTGGACAGCATCAGTCAGCATCAGTCGTTACCGTGGACAGCATCAGTCAGCATCAGTCGTTACCGTGGACAGCATCAGTCAGCATCAGTCGTCACCGTGGACAGCATCAGACAGCATCAGTCGTCACCGTGGACAGCATCAGACAGCATCAGTCGTCACCGTGGACAGCATCAGTCAGCATCAGTCGTCACCGTGGACAGCATCAGACGGCATCAGTCGTCACCGTGGACAGCATCAGACAGCATCAGTCGTCACCGTGGAGAGCATCAGTCAGCATCAGTCAGCGTCAGTCAGCGTCAGTCGTCACCGTGGACAGCGTCAGTCAGCGTCAGTCGGCGTCAGTCAGCGTTAGTCAGCGTCAGTCAGCGTCAGTCAGCGTCAGTCAGCGTCAGTCAGCGTCAGTCAGCGTCAGTCAGCGTCAGTCAGCGTCAGTCAGCGTCAGTCAGCGTCAGTCAGCGTCAGTCAGCGTCAGTCAGCGTCAGTCAGCGTCAGTCAGCGTCAGTCAGCGTCAGTCGTCACTGGCACCGTCAGTCAGCGTCAGTCAGCGTCAGTCAGCGTCAGTCAGCGTCAGTCAGCGTCAGTCAGCGTCAGTCAGCGTCAGTCAGCGTCAGTCAGCGTCAGTCAGCGTCAGTCGTCACTGGCACCGTCAGTCAGCGTCAGTCAGCGTCAGTCAGCGTCAGTCAGCGTCAGTCAGCGTCAGTCAGCGTCAGTCAGCGTCAGTCAGCGTCAGTCAGCGTCAGTCAGCGTCAGTCAGCGTCAGTCAGCGTCAGTCAGCGTCAGTCAGCGTCAGTCAGCGTCAGTCAGCGTCAGTCGTCACTGGCACCGTCAGTCAGCGTCAGTCAGCGTCAGTCAGCGTCAGTCAGCGTCAGTCAGCGTCAGTCAGCGTCAGTCAGCGTCAGTCAGCGTCAGTCAGCGTCAGTCAGCGTCAGTCAGCGTCAGTCGTCACTGGCACCGTCAGTCAGCGTCAGTCAGCGTCAGTCAGCGTCAGTCAGCGTCAGTCAGCGTCAGTCAGCGTCAGTCAGCGTCAGTCAGCATCAGTCAGCATCAGTCAGCGTCAGTCAGCGTCAGTCAGCGTCAGTCGTCACTGGCACCGTCAGTCAGCATCAGTCAGCGTCAGTCAGCGTCAGTCAGCGTCAGTCAGCGTCAGTCAGCGTCAGTCAGCGTCAGTCAGCGTCAGTCAGCGTCAGTCAGCGTCAGTCAGCGTCAGTCAGCGTCAGTCAGCGTCAGTCAGCGTCAGTCAGCGTCAGTCGTCACCGTGGACAGCATCAGTCAGCGTCAGTCAGCATCAGTCATCGTCAGTCAGCGTCAGTCAGCATCAGTCAGCGTCAGTCAGCGTCAGTCAGCGTCAGTCAGCGTCAGTCAGCGTCAGTCAGCGTCAGTCAGCGTCAGTCAGCGTCAGTCAGCGTCAGTCGTCACTGGCACCGTCAGTCAGCGTCAGTCGTCACCGTGGACAGCATCAGTCAGCGTCAGTCAGCATCAGTCAGCGTCAGTCAGCGTCAGTCAGCGTCAGTCAGCGTCAGTCAGCGTCAGTCAGCGTCAGTCAGCGTCAGTCAGCGTCAGTCAGCGTCAGTCAGCGTCAGTCAGCGTCAGTCAGCGTCAGTCAGCGTCAGTCAGCGTCAGTCAGCGTCAGTCGTCACTGGCACCGTCAGTCAGCGTCAGTCAGCGTCAGTCAGCGTCAGTCAGCGTCAGTCAGCGTCAGTCAGCGTCAGTCGTCACCGTGGACAGCGTCAGTCAGCGTCAGTCAGCGTCAGTCAGCGTCAGTCAGCGTCAGTCAGCGTCAGTCAGCGTCAGTCAGCGTCAGTCAGCGTCAGTCAGCGTCAGTCGTCACCGTGGACAGCGTCAGTCAGCGTCAGTCAGCGTCAGTCAGCGTCAGTCAGCGTCAGTCAGCGTCAGTCAGCGTCAGTCAGCGTCAGTCAGCGTCAGTCAGCGTCAGTCAGCGTCAGTCAGCGTCAGTCAGCGTCAGTCGTCACTGGCACCGTCAGTCAGCGTCAGTCAGCGTCAGTCAGCGTCAGTCAGCGTCAGTCGTCACTGGCACCGTCAGTCAGCGTCAGTCAGCGTCAGTCAGCGTCAGTCAGCGTCAGTCAGCATCAGTCAGCGTCAGTCAGCGTCAGTCAGCGTCAGTCGTCACTGGCACCGTCAGTCAGCGTCAGACAGCGTCAGTCAGCGTCAGTCAGCGTCAGTCAGCGTCAGTCAGCGTTAGTCAGCGTCAGTCGTCACCGTGGACAGCATCAGTCAGCGTCAGTCAGCATCAGTCAGCGTTAGTCAGCGTCATTCAGCGTCAGTCAGCGTCAGTCATCGTTAGTCAGCGTCAGTCAGCGTCAGTCAGCGTCAGTCAGCGTCAGTCGTCACCGTGGACAGCATCAGACAGCGTCAGTCAGCGTCAGTCGTCACTGGCACCGTCAGTCAGCGTCAGTCAGCGTCAGTCAGCGTCAGTCAGCGTCAGTCGTCACCGTGGAGAGCGTCAGTCAGCGTCAGTCAGCGTCAGTCAGCGTCAGTCAGCGTCAGTCGTCACCGTGGACAGCATCAGTCAGCGTCAGTCAGCGTCAGTCAGCGTCAGTCAGCGTCAGTCAGCGTCAGTCAGCGTCAGTCAGCGTCAGTCAGCGTCAGTCGTCACTGGCACCGTCAGTCAGCGTCAGTCAGCGTCAGTCAGCGTCAGTCATCGTCAGTCAGCGTCAGTCGTCACTGGCACCGTGGTCAAATAGTACAACCACAGACAGCATCGCGCCACGTAACCAGCAAACTGGTTTGGTTTCGTTGGGAATTGGAATAATGCCGCTTCGGTCCGGTCGGACCATTGTGCAGCCATGGGATGAAGAAGAAGGGGTAAAGTGGGTCTATATGGGAACGCCGAACCGTCTATGGACTTACATGGCCCTTCCCCGCAGGGAGAAGCTGCGAGGAGGGCCTAAGCCATGAAGGCGGCCACCACTCCCGGGGGTGGCTCGAGGGGCCTCCACATGTCTGGTGACCAGCGACCACCAGACCCGGGGTAACGTAGGCGGGACAGAGGATATAGGACCGGCAGCCGGGAGGATATAAGGGATCTGAGCCAGCAAACAAGCGGCACCGAATAAATGATGACTTTAAAACAAAACCTGAAGTAAGTTGAAAGGAAGTAGGAGCCACATATAGACAAGGCCACACTGCATTGTAATTCTCCGATTAATTCGAGTATGTTTTCTCAAAGCCGTTGTTTTCTAGCGGCTTTGAGAATGGCTGGCGCCGCCGCCGGCAGTGTGACTGACCTCGGCGTCCACGTTGGGAGATAGCTCCTGCGGGTCGTAGTCGTACAGCGCCACCATGCGGCGTACCGGCGTACTGGCGTAGATGTCGCCCCAGCGGTCCTCCTGCCCGCTGCGGGGCCGACCGCCGCCCCCGCCGCCGCCACCGCCGCCTCCTCCTCCTCCGGCACGGCTCCGAGCTGCCAGTCAGATCAGAGCGGAGCAGGTGATGCATCTGACCTCTACTGACCTCTACTGACCTCTACTGGCCTCCAGCCGAGGCCACGGGTCGACAGCATCGACAGAAATGACGTCATATGGGTAGTCAATTCGGGAATGGTTTAGATGATGACTACTTTATCTTTACACGGCCAGACCTACACTGATGACCTACGCTTAATTCTGGCCCTTCTGGCAGACCTGAGCTTAACACCTCCACAAGACTGTCCTTGAATCCCGACTGCCTGTGACCCTGGCGTCAGTCCCAGTGCTGACCTGACCTGACTATGACCCTACCGGACCGAGTAGATGTTGTAGTGAGCGATGTTGTAGTGGACAATTTTTTTGTGAATGTATGTGTATGTTTGAATGTTCACCATTGTCACTGTTTTATACCACATTGACGTGCGAAGGCGAAAAGCCACTGAGTACAGTGGACCTGAGCGAATAAACGAATTGAATTGAATTGACCGCTGTTGACCCGCCCCTGACCCTGCCCGGACGGCTGCTGACCTGGCGGCCGGTCCTCCTCCTTGAGCAGCTCCTGTGCCAGCCGCTCGTCGTCCACCTGTACCTCGGATACCATGTTACAGGGCACGTAGCCAGCCCGGCCGGACGCCTCGCCCCAGTAGAAACCGTCACCGTCCTTGTCGCCGTATATCTGAACAGACAACCAGAACAAATCACATGTCCCATCAGCGGCAAACGGGATAACAGATTATATGTTAGAACAAGAACTAGTGCTAATGCTGTGTAACAATGTCCAAACAAAGTAACCTCTTATAAATCCAAGACTTGACTTCAATGACTGTACGAAAGTGTGGCGCAATTTATGAGCATAGGAGCGGGGTAGCAGCGAGATGACGATACAGTGACCACCTAAGCCATAGCCGGCTCGTTCCACCTGCCGTTAATGGACGACTATCCCACCTTGATGAGCTGGCCCTCGCGGAACGGCAGCTCCTCGGCACATGCATCTGGGTTCGGCGACATGGTCGGCGGGTCGTAGTCGAACAGCGCCACGAAGATGCGCATGCGCTCCTCGCGCGGCCCGCTGGCGGCAGCGCGGCGCGGCGGTGGCGGCGCTCCGCTCTGGGCGTCGTTCCTGTGCCCGCCGCCTGTCAAACGGACAGGAGTTAGTCGCGCTCAGCCGTCACCAGTGCTGGAACGAAGTGGGCCTATGTTACAGTCGGGAGTGATACTGTACAGGTATTCTGCATACAGGTCGACGCGCCCGCACAAGGAAGCTGCTTAGTCAGTGCAAGCGGATATTCATGTGGAATCAGATAAGTCCTCGGAAACAAAATATTGGTCAGTGAAGCCCGGTGAATATTTGGTGGCAAACCGACACAAACGAAAAGAGCATCTCTGGTGAATTCATCGTCCCATCATATACATTGGCTCGTGCAGGAAGGGCGACAGCTGAGCTCAGGACTGGGAACTGACTGGAACTGTTGTTGACGCGACGCGGGGCGCTAACGCCGCCTTTCTACCGGCTTTGGCATGCACCGGCTTACGTTCAGAAGCTACATGGTCTGTGAAATGACTGGTGTCGGTCGACTGGGCGCAAGTGAGGTCGGAGGCAGGAGGGAACAGGCGCCAGCTGCATACAGTAGATAGGGTAGAGGCATGTCAGCAGGCGCCAACACACTGACACCGAGGTAGAGTACCTAAACGTAAGCCCTGACTACAAAGTGACCTGCAAATTTCGATAGCGACAAACTGCACATTACATAGAAAGTCAATGCGTTACATTTTGTATCGGCGAGTATTTTTCCTTCAACGATCGTTTTACTGATCGAGACGCTATGTATATGGGAATATGTAATGCGTGTGGCGCGCAGGAGAGTTGGCGGCAGCAGCGGCGGCGGTGATGTACCGGAGTAGTTGGAGTCGCGGTAGCTGTCGGCTGCGGCGGGCCGGTGTCGCTGCTGTCGGGGGTCGCGGCCCGGCTCGTGTGGCGGCGGCGGCGGCTGGCGGCGGTCTGCCGGTCCTCGCCGCCGGCCCCGCAGGCCGCCGCGCTGGTCACAGTCCTCACTATCGTCCACAGAGCCGCGGCCCTCGCTCGCCGAGTCCTTGGTGATCTCTGAGGGGGACAGAGACACACGGTCGCCGCACGGCTCTCAGCCAAACGTCCAGCAGTGGCGAAACTGGCCTCGCGGTACGACCGGACGTCCGAGAGGAGCTGGCACTTGAAAACAACAATTCGCCAACAACTCAAGCGTCACGATTTAGTATGAGTGGATACGAGGGTATATTAAATTACGTAGACATATTTGCAGATTGAAGAGATATCAATCGATGTCGATTGTCGATACATTGCTATGCACTATTCCCAGCACTATATTTCCCTCTCCCGACCCTAACCGGAATCGCGCCGCCGCGCGAGCCTTACCGATCTGCGGGATAGACATGTAGCCGCTGGGGTAGATCTCCTTATCGCTGAGGTTCTCCTCGGTAATCAGCACCTGCTGCTGCAGCTGTCCGCGGGGCGGCGCGCCTGCAGCCGGCATGCGGCGCCGCCCGACCAGCGGGGAGGAGTGCGCCGAGCCCGACTGGTCGTGCTGCGACTTCATCCGAACCGACTCAGACGGATGGTCCTGCGGGCAGCGACACACACAGCGACCGAGTCAGTGGGACAGCGACACAGCAGCCGAGTCAGTGGGACAGCGACACACACAGCGGCCGAGTCAGTGGGACAGCGACACACACAGCGGCCGAGTCAGTGGGACAGCGACACACACAGCGGCCGAGTCAGTGGACAGTGACACAGCGGCCGAATCAGTGGGACAGCGGACGAGTCAGTGAGACAGCGACACACACAGCGGCCGAGTCAATGGGACAGTGACACAGCGGCTGAGTCAGTGGGACAGCGACACACACAGCGACCGAGTCAGTGGGACAGCGACACACACAGCGGCCGAGTCAGTGAGACAGCGACACACACAGCGGCCGAGTCAGTGGGACAGTGACACAGCGGCCGAGTCAGTGGGACAGCGACACACACAGCGACCGAGTCAGTGGGACAGCGACACACACAGCGGCCGAGTCAGTGAGACAGCGACACACACAGCGGCCGAGTCAGTGGGACAGCGACACACACAGCGGCCGAGTCAGTGGGACAGCGACACACACAGCGACCGAGTCAGTGGACAGTGACACAGCGGCCGAATCAGTGGGACAGCGACACACACAGCGACCGAGTCAGTGGGACAGCGACACACACAGCGGCCGAGTCAGTGGGACAGCGACACACACAGCGGCCGAGTCAGTGGGACAGTGACACAGCGGCCGAGTCAGTGGGACAGCGACACACACAGCGACCGAGTCAGTGGGACAGCGACACACACAGCGGCCGAGTCAGTGAGACAGCGACACACACAGCGGCCGAGTCAGTGGGACAGCGACACACACAGCGGCCGAGTCAGTGGGACAGCGACACACACAGCGACCGAGTCAGTGGACAGTGACACAGCGGCCGAATCAGTGGGACAGCGACACACACAGCGACCGAGTCAGTGGGACAGCGACACACACAGCGGCCGAGTCAGTGGGACAGCGACACACACAGCGGCCGAGTCAGTGAGACAGCGACACACACAGCGGCCGAGTCAGTGGGACAGCGACACACACAGCGGCCGAGTCAGTGGGACAGCGACACAGCGGCCGAGTCAGTGGGACAGCGGACGAGTTAGTGAGACAGCGACACACACAGCGGCCGAGTCAGTGGGACAGCGACACACACAGCGGCCGAGTCAGTGGGACAGTGACACAGCGGCCGAGTCAGTGGGACAGCGACACACACAGCGACCGAGTCAGTGGGACAGCGACACACACAGCGGCCGAGTCAGTGAGACAGCGACACACACAGCGGCCGAGTCAGTGGGACAGCGACACACACAGCGGCCGAGTCAGTGGGACAGCGACACAGCGGCCGAGTCAGTGGGACAGCGTACGAGTTAGTGAGACAGCGACACACACAGCGGCCGAGTCAGTGGGACAGCGACACACACAGCGGCCGAGTCAGTGGGACAGTGACACAGCGGCCGAGTCAGTGGGACAGCGACACACACAGCGACCGAGTCAGTGGGACAGCGACACACACAGCGGCCGAGTCAGTGAGACAGCGACACACACAGCGGCTGAGTCAGTGGGACAGCGACACACAGCGGCCGAGTCAGTGGGACAGTGACACACACAGCGGCCGAGTCAGTGGGACAGCGACACACACAGCGGCCAAGTCAGTGGACAGTGACACAGCGGCCGAATCAGTGGGACAGCGGACGAGTCAGTGAGACAGCGACACACACAGCGGCCGAGTCAGTGGGACAGCGACACACACAGCGGACGAGTTAGTGAGACAGCGACACACACAGCGGCCGAGTCAGTGGGACAGCGACACACACAGCGGCCAAGTCAGTGGACAGTGACACAGCGGCCGAATCAGTGGGACAGCGGACGAGTCAGTGAGACAGCGACACACACAGCGGCCGAGTCAATGGGACAGTGACACAGCGGCCGAGTCAGTGGGACAGCGACACACACAGCGACCGAGTCAGTGGGACAGCGACACACACAGCGGCCGAGTCAGTGAGACAGCGACACACACAGCGGCCGAGTCAGTGGGACAGCGACACACACAGCGGCCGAGTCAGTGGGACAGCGACACAGCGGCCGAGTCAGTGGGACAGCGACACAGCGGCCGAGTCAGTGGGACAGCGACACACACATCGGCCGAGTCAGTGAGACAGCGACACACACAGCGGCCGAGTCAGTGAGACAGCGACACACACAGCGGCCGAGTCAGTGGGACAGCGACACAGCGGCCGAGTCAGTGGGACTTTCTATGCACTTATATGCCTCTAAGCAGACATGTGCTTGATTCCAGTGAAATCGAATCCGATTCCGGATTCGATTCCGTTTGTACTGGAATCGGAATCGGTATCGATTCCATTGGCATCTCAGTGGAATCGGAATCAGGTAGAGTCAATCATTTTGAGAAAATGATGGAATCGGAATCGGAATCAATGGCAATGTCAAGTGATTCCGTGCTATTTTCGTTAAAATCAGTCTGACCATGAATGTAAGCTTCCCTGAAGGCAATTTGTTTCTTTGAGCATGCATACATAAAGCAAAGCTAGACGATTATTGTTTTGCCGAGTCAATAAACATGATCAGTAATTTCACTTATTTAGGTGGAGACATACAACGATCTTCGCTTATGGCAATTTTATGTGTTTTGTACCATACGTTCCACAATGTCCTCATATATTTCAAAACAGTGATTTCCTTGTGTATCATATTGGAAAATAGCAGCTTGCAATATAATTGTCCATGCATCATGATTATAGATCGGTATGTCTAAATATCATGTTGCTTTAAACCTTCGCTAGACTTTGACGTTTCTGAAGTGACACGATTTTGCAGCACAGTCCAGTTTTTTCTCAACAAATTCATGAAATTTGTTGACGTATAGCAAAATAGCCATAGTAATTATGCCTGTATAGTATATTTAATATTACTATTCATGTCACTCATGTCATTTGTACAAATATAGATATGATAGGATTTTTGTATGCAGAGTGGAATCAATGGAATCGGATTCGGAATCAAACTTTTTAGGCGCCCTGGAATTAGATTCGGAATTGATTCCCCTAGTAAAATATCTGTTGGAATCGGAATCGGAATCAGACCCATCTGGCTTGGCATGGAATGGTAATCGATTCCGCTGAAGCTCTGAATGAAGCACAAGTCTGCCTCTAAGGATGCTTCAAAGTGCATCAATAAGCAACGGGTAAGTTAAAGCAGAATATCATTTAACACTCGCCCGTGTGTGTGTGTGTGTGTGTGTGTGGGGGGGGGGGATGCCACCCCTCGTTTTTTTCTGGAATAACTCGCGTAGTTTCTAAGCGATTGCGATGAAACTTTCAGGACCCTACTTTTTAAAAATTGGACACATAATCTGACAAATTTGCATTTCTAACCCACATGACCCGTGACCTATGACCTGTTTCTCAAGGTCATGTCAGGCGCAACTGGCGTCCCGCAGATCGATGCTTGTAACTTGTGCAGTATCCGAGTGTTTGTTGTTCAGGAGCATATGCAAAGGTGTTTCCAGGTGACAGTTGTGGTTTCCACTGAGATTGTGACCACGATTGACCTTTTCAGAGGCCAACTGAGGTCATTGACTTCCGATGACCTCAGATGACTTTTTGGGCTTCTAGCGGTTTCTAGGACAATTTGTGACGCTGATTTCAAATTTTGGATCCATTTTACATAATAATATGCTCTACTGGGGTCATGCGCATCCACAGGTCAACCGAAGTCACTGACCTCAGATGACCTGACATAACCTTTTTTTAATTTGGCCGTTTTTAGGACATTTTGCGACGCTGATTACGAATTTGGCACCTATTAAGCATTATGGTATGCTCATTCACGATTCTAGCTCGATAAAATTCAATGTATACGCATTTTCAAATTGTATGACTTTTGGGTCATTGACATGAACTCAGAGGTTACCCAATGACCCAAGACTTTAAAATCGAGTATCAGCGGCTTCCTCTCGTCACAAGCAACACGCTCGTCCTTGAATCGAAGTTCTAGCTCAATTAGGAGCGAAACGCTAAGGGGGGGGGGGGCGTACTCCCCCCCCCCCCCCCCGAACACGTAGTGATTTTGCCCTACCCGGGCGAGGGTTAAATTCGACCCATTTAAGCTTATTTTTATACCGCACTACAACAGTTGCTCCTGTCGGTCCATAGATGGCTCTACAGACATGACGTCTAGCTCATGCTGTACCGCAATACAGCAGTTTCCCCCGTTGATAGATGGCTCTGCAATCATGACGCCTAATTCATGCTGTACCGCAATGCAATTATTTCCCCTATTGGTCCATAGATGGCTCTGTAAGCATGACGCCTGATTTATACTGTGCCGCAATACAACATTATTTCTTGTTGGCGTTATACGGTTATCTAGGCGACCTGACGCCTTTTTGGACGTGGACACCTTTTCGAAATGAAGTTGAAGGGGCAAAAAGGGTTCATGGATTTAGAATATGCAATTTTTAAGGTCAATATGACAGCTATACATGCCTGAAAAACGTGTTACTATTTGCAACCTGATGCGTTGCAAACCAATGACAACCTACCCTTACTCTGTGACGTCATACGATGCAATTCAGCCTCCGTTACCATATCAACGACTCGCTTGTATTTATGTAGCGTAGCCGTGTATTGGTTCCTTGTGGCGTTACAGACACCAAAGTAAAACCCGTCAAAAACATCTTCACGAAAAATGGCATCCTTTCTATGCACTTATATGCCTCTAAGCAGACTTGTGCTTGATTCCAGTGAAATCGAATCTGACTCCGGATTCGATTCCGTTTGTACTGGAATCGGAATCGGATTCGATTCCATTGGCATCTCGGTGGAATCGGATTCAGGTGGAGTCAATCATTTTGAGAAAATTATGGAATCGGAATCGGAATCAATGGCAATTTCAAGTGATTCCGTGCTATTTTAGTAAAAATCAGTCTGACCATGAATTTAAGCTTCCCTGAAGGCAATTTGTTTCTTTGAGCATGCATCCATAAAGCAAAGCTAGGCGATTATTTTTTGCCGGGTCAATAAACATGATCAGTAATTCCACTTATTTAGGTGGAAACATACAACGATCTTCGCTTATGGCAATGTTATGTGTTTTGTACCACACGTTCCATAATGTTCTTATATATTTCAAGACAGTGATTTCCTTGCGAATCATATTGGAAAATAGCAGCTTGCAATATGTCCAATTGTCCATGCATCATTATTATAGATAGGTATGTCTAAATATCATGTTGCTTTAAACCTTCGTTAGACTTTGACGTTTCTGAACTGTCAGGATTTTGCAGCACAGGCCAGTTTTTCTCATCGAATGCATGAATTTGTTGACGTTGTATAGCAAAATAGCCATAGTAATTATACCTGTATAATATATTTAATATTACTATACATGTCATTCATGTCATTTCTACAAATATAGATATGATAGGATTTTTGTATGCAGAGGAAATCAATGGAATCGGATTCGGAATCAAACTTTTTAGGCGCCCTGGAATTAGATTCGGAATTGATTCCCCTAGTAAAATATCTGTTGCAATCGGAATCGGAATCAGACCCATCTGGCTTGGCATGGAATCGTAATCGATTCCGCTGAAGCTCTGAATGAAGCACAAGTCTGCCTCTAAGGATGCTTCAAAGTGCATAAATAAGCAATGGGTAAGTTAAAGCAGAATATCATTTAAATTCGACCTATTTAAGCTTATTTTTATACCGCACTACAGCAGTTTCCCCTGTCGGTCCATAGATCGCTCTACAAACGTCATGACGCCTAGTTCATGCTGTACCGCAATACAGCAGCTTCTGTCGGTCCATAGATGGCTCTACAAACATGACGCCTAGTTCATGCTGTACCGCAATACAGCAGCTTCTCCTGTCGGTTCATATATTCTACAGTCATGACGCCTAGTTCATGCTGTACCGCAATACAGCAGTTTCATCTGTCGGTCCATAGATGGCTCTACAATTATGACGCCTAGCTCATGCTGTACCGCAATCCAGAAGTTTCTCCGATCAGCCCATAGATGGCTCTGCAATCATGACGCCTAATTCATGCTGTACCGCAATGCAATGGTTTCCCCTATTGGTCCATAGATGGCTCTGTAAGCATGACGCCTGATTTATACTGTGCCGCAATACAACATTATTTCTTGTTGGCGTTATACGGTTCTGCAGGCGACCTGACGCCTTTTTGGATGTGGATACTTTTTCGAAATGAAGTTGAAGAGCAAAAAGGGTTCACGGATTTTTTAATACAATTTTTAAGATAAATATGACAGCTATAAATGCTTGAAAAATGTGTTACTATTTACAACCTGATGCGTTGAGAACCAATGACAACCTACCGTTACTCCGTGACGTCATACGATGCAATTCGGCCTTCGTTACCATATCAACGACTCGCTTGTATCTATGTATCGTAGCGATGGATTGGTTCCTTGTGACGTCAGACACCAAAGTGAAAAAACGTAAAAAACATCGTTCCGAAAAATAGCATCCTTTATATGCACTCTAGGCTCTAAGAATGCTTCAAAATGCATACATAAGCAACGGGTAAGTTAAAGCACAATATGATTTAAATTCGATTCATTTAACCCGCGCACTGCAGGGGGGGGGGGGGGTTTGATTTCCGCCCCCCCCCCCTCAGGTTTTTCAAAGATAGCGAAAAAAACGGCGGGTTTTCGCACACATGTCAGGACATCAATTGCGCACACTTTGAGAAAAAAAGTAACCTAGGGTCATCTCAGGTCAGGTCACCAGACCAGGTCAAGTGACCCCACCTCCAAAAAATTTGCAGTTGTGCCAAAGACAGAGTTTTTCACCGATCAGTTTCAAACTTACAGGATGTCATGAGAGCATACGTACTTACAATTCATATATCTCGGAATTTTTGTATCGGTGACCTAAGGTCAGGTCAATTTCGCAACCTCCCCATAATAAGTCAATGGGGAAATATACAAATGCTAAGGATATGCATGATATTAGTCCAATTACTTCTGGATCATGTTATTATAGGATATTCTTGATGATCCAAGTGAAAGTGTTGTTCAGTGACCCCTATTGGGTCAGTTAAGGTCATGCGAAGTCACCATCACTTGTTTGTCAATAACTCCCGACATAATGAAGATAGAGAAGTAAAACAGACACCAATGTGTTTGTCTCATCAAGACACGTCTTCCCATATGCAACATGCCCTACTTGGGTCACCACTTGACCTTGACCTGAGGTCAAATTTTTAAGTTAACTTAACAAGATCACCATGAATACCATTCAAAGCGCCTTGACAAAATAAACACAATGACGTAAACAGTTTTCCGTTATATTTATTACATAAAAAGTTAATAGCGAAAAACGATTTAGCAAAAAAACGTCATTTTTTTCTTCTTCTTTGACCTCTAGAGCATCAAATGTTGACCTTAGATCAAATTTGAGGACACCTTAGTGATTTCAAATTTCACTGGCTGGTGTTTGTTTTTTTCCGTTTGTTTCTAACTAGCATAGTTTCTGAGATATATGGGAATTACTGGAGCGATGTCCTAAAACAGGAACAAACTGGAAAATTTGATCTTTGATGACCTCTGGTGACCTCAATTTTGGCCTGACCTAAAACAATACTGAAATACTTTCGATAGAACATGTATCAAGCTATCAAAAGCCGTTTTCCACTTCTCGCTACGTAGCGTAGTTTTCGAGATCTCAGGGGGGGGGGGCGGAAATCAACCCCCCTGCAGTTGGTGTTCGGCGCAAAGCCCCTGCAGTGCGCGGGTTAAGTTTATTTTTACCTGAAGTTCCCCAACTCATTCACTATGCATCGCAGTACAGCTTTTCCTTATATCGTTCCATAGAGCTCCAAGTATAAAACTAATTTCATGATGCACCGCGATGCTCGTTAATGTCGACTTACAGGTGATTCGGAACATGTCTAACATTAACAGACTGTCGAAACAATGTCTCTCTAATACTGATCCATACATGGTTACACGAGCTATACATGTTTACAGCAGCTGTCGGCCGGCTGTCTTGTTACATAAACACTGGGTATACAAAGAGGTTCGATATCTCTTAGTTGAGGAGATTGATGATGGAGTGCATCTGCCACAAAAACGTATGCCCCGCCGCAGCCTCTCCTGGGTGATTGTCGGCTTTCCTACACCTCAAAACGACGCCATGTCGAATCTACGAAACTCACAATAGAAACAGACAAAGACTGGGCTGAGGATATCGTATAACACCATTATGATATTGTTATTTACAAGACAAATTTGTATGGCTTCGGGCCCTTAAATGACGGACCATGCCTGCATAATTATTGTTTCCATGTTCCGATAGCCAGGTAGGTATAGTTGATAGTTGTAGCTAGCCAGTAAAACAAGGCACGATTCGGCTGCGTTTCTCATCGAACTAGAAAATAGATTCGGTGCCTTTATCGTGTCATAAGAATGGAGACAAATAATCATCAATCCGATATATAGCATGGCACAGCAATGGACCGGTACCTGACCAGTTCCTCGGTTTTACTTTCTAGTCTCTATCTCAGTTATGTACCAAACGTCATTATTCTATATTAACAGGCTCATAACAGCAAACTGGTAAAAGCTACTGGTTTGGAAATAGTAACATGCCACCAACTTGTTGGTCTGAAGCAGGCACATTGGTGATTGGTCTACGACGAACGTTCCGTTCATCGTCATGCCGCACACCATGACCGAGTGTAACATGACTGAGTGTTGCCAGTCAACTTGAGCCTGAGCAGTGACAAAACATTGGCCAAATTCATGGGGTCACCAAGTCCTGCCAACAGTAACTCGGGATGTGGCACATACAGAAAAGACATAAACTGCAATAATAAATGTGTTTTGAATACACTGGTAGAATGCATGACGTCATAATTAATAATTGGCACTGTCGTATGATAGTGAAAGAGCAGTCTTGACGCAAAGAAAAGGCATGTGAACATGATCTTACCGAATCGGACAGTTCATGTTCTGCCTCCTCGGGAATGTCGGAGAGCTCGTCGGTTTCGTACTCTGCGTACTGTCGTGCAGGGTGGGCGGGCCAAAGGTCAGATAAAACAAAACAAAACAGAACAGCCAGCCAAAATTCGCAACAACACGAGACGCAACAAAACGTATGATGTGCACTAAGCAAAATAAAAGATATTATGACAGCATGAGTAACAAACAAACTGGCAAACGAAGCATGCATTAAAATGTTGTACTGTATTAAACACATAAAGACATGAAAGCTTACACAGAATGTACAAAAGCAGACGAAAAACGCATGCAATGCAGGGTTAAAAAAGTGCTTCCTACGCTTTTGTAGGCCAGGAGTTTATTAGATCAAATAATGCGTATTTTGCCCATCCACTGATAGCGGCCGACCGCTTGAAGCCATTATCTGTATCGGTCATAACTATTGAAGGCAGCATGGAGGCAGCATGTTCTTGAACTTCTTGCAGTAGACGTTTCAGACCTAAACATTTTCAAATATGTAAAGTGAGACCGTGGCTGTGACGGAATCAGTACCTGGCAGGTGACTGGTGACTGCATCAGTACCTGGCTGGTGTACGTGGCCGTGAGTGACTGAATCAGTACCTGGCTGGTGTACGTGGCCGGGAGTGACGGGGTCAGTACCTGGCTGGTGTAGGCGACCGGGAGCGGCGGCAGGGACTCGGCCGTGCTGGCCAGGATGCTGTACAACTCAGGGTCGGGTGGCGGCAGCTCCGGCGGCTGGCTGGGCTCCGAGGCGCCCCCACCGGACACGTCGGCACCGCCGGCACCGCTGGACTCCTGAGCTGACTCGCTCTGCGGCGGCCACCACACAGGCATGCGGCCACTGATGGACTCACACATACAGCCCCGCACGGCACACGCATGCAGATCGAACCCCACGGCAAGCACTGCTGAGAAGCACCTATACTCGACCGGCACAGACTAGACGATCATATGCTCAATAAATACAAAACAAACACAACCACAAAAAGCAATTCAAAGGCGAACAAAAAAGCAGTCTTATGCTTCTATGAATACCAATCACAAATAATTTTTAACAAAGCGTAAATAATTAAATAAAATAACTATTCGTGCGTCTTTCTGATAAAATAACCGATATGTAATACTGCTGTCCAATAAACTCGACGAATACAAAAAGAAATACAACTCTTATGAATGTGTTACTTGTACAACCAAACGTAACTCAAACAACTGGAAAACCATTGTATTATATGCTTGTTCAATAACTGAAGGTCAATATAGAAACATTTCCTGATTTAGCCAATATGAACATTTCCGCCTACGTGGAACGTGAACGGTAATGGAACCGACAACACCTCCGCGAAGGAAGTTATTGTTCTATGTTTTTGACAGGTAGTACTCCCCAGCCGCGACGTATAACGCAATCCAATATATGAATATATCGGTGTGTCGTGTTCCGCGCCACATCCGGCTGATGGCAGCGTCACAGTTTCGACACGGTACGGTTCACACTGCCCAGCGACGAGTAGCTCATTAACGAAATTGAACAACCTCCGTCGGAAAATACGCATCCAGTGTGTCGAAAGTCGTTGCTGTGAGTTGGCGTCCTTAACAGCTCCGCAATGAGCAGTCAGGTAGAAACAGACGGATCATATAGCAACTAGTTAGAATGTCCTGGTAAACGTTACGTTATTCAAGAGTTGAAGCATAACTTTGCCACATTATATAAAGAGCCGGCTCATTTAATTTGGAAAGATTGGGCAGCGAACAACAGACCTGATCATGATCAGTTTTAATATCAGAAATGGTGTTTATGAAAGTAATTATGATAAAACAACAAAACTTATTCATTCCTCCGCATTAATTTACATTCGTAAAAACTTAATATTTTGCCTTACGTATAGCAAAACTACAACGGCCATGCGCTGCGTCAGGCGAAACATGTTCTGACGTTGCAGCCCGTATGCCAACAGTACCTATTGTTTTCGTGCGAGGCCATTCAAAAACACGACTCCGGCAGCAGTCGTCCCCTATGGCATCCAACAGGTGTCAGATGGCGGACAGACTGGCTACTCATGGCACCAGACCGCACACCATGCGAGGAGACGGGCGGCACCCGCCGAGACAGCGGCTGACGTAACTGGACGCTCCTCCCCCCTCGCTCTCGCTCTCTCTCTCTCTCTCTCTCTCTCTCTCTCTCTCTCTCTCTCTCTCTCTCTCTCTCTCTCTCTCTCTCTCTCTCTCTCTCTCTCTCTCTCTCTCTCTCTCTCTCGCTCTCGCTCTCGCTCTCGCTCTCGCTCTCGCTCTCGCTCTCGCTCTCGCCTCTCGCTCTCGCTCTCGCTCTCGCTCTCGCTCTCGCTCTCGCTCTCGCTCTCTCTCTCTCTCTCTCTCTCTCTCTCTCTCTCTCTCTCTCTCTCTCTCTCTCTCTCTCTCTCTCTCTCTCTCTCTCTCTCTCTCTCTCTCTCTCTCTCTCTCTCTCCCTCTCTCTCTCTCTCTCTCTCTCTCTCTCTCTCTTTCTCACCTTGCGCTGCGCCCGCGGCGGGGATGGGGCAGGGCACCGAGTCGGCCGACACCAGGTCACGTGACTTGGTGCGCACCGTCACCTGGCGCGGGTGGAAGCCAGGATTGTGTTCAGCTCGACCAACGCGTGGTCGCCTGTAGATAAGACGACGAAGATCAGCGGTTAGCGGTCAGCGGTCAGCGGTCAGCGGTCAGCGGTCAGCGGTCAGCGGTCAGCGGTCAGGTCATATGTCAGAGGTCAGAAGTAAATGAGCATTAGTAAAAGGTACGGCGAGCTGGTCGCTGGATCGCTGTCCAGCCGAGACTCAGAACACAGCGAGGTGTGGTGTTGTGCGGCAGTGGCATAAAACTGGCACAGCAGTGGTCACCGCTGGTTCATCAGTGGTCTGGCAAAGACCCATAAATTGTGATATCACTGATCTGTCAGTGGCTGATTACTGGTACAACAGTAGTTGAGATGTTATCCAGCCGCCGGTATTCAGTAATATCTCAGAAGTAATGCCGCCAGCTGTTCAGCAGTAATGCAGTAGTTCGGTCAGTGGTCAGTGGTCAGTGGTCAGTTGCACAGCATCAGTCCAGCCAGTAGTTCAGTCAGTGGTCCAGCAGCAGTCCTGCAGCAGTCGAGTCAGCGGCCCAGCAGTAGTACAGTCAGTAGTCCAGTCCAGCAGCAGTCCAGTCAGTGGTCCAGCAGCAGTCCAGTCAGTGGCCCAGCAGCAGTCCAGTCAGTGGCCCGGTCAATAGTCCAGCACGCAGCAGTACAGTCAGTAGTCCAACCAGTGGGCTGGTGAGTAGTCCAGTCAGCAGTCCAGCAGCAGCACTGATCCCGCCGCCGCACACCTGTAGCAGTCGTGCCAGCCGGGGTGCAGCGCCGCCGCCTCAGCCGCCGCCGCCGCGAGACACCGACTGTCCGGCCGACCGGCTGTGGACCTGCCTCCGACATCCAGCGCGGCCCACACACGATCGTTACCGCCGCCGCAGCCACACCAATCGATCGATGCCGCCAAATGAAAGGTGTTGCGCGCCCATCTGGCCAGCCAAGCAGTCTAATCCCAGCCGGCAACCAGAGCCACCAGCACCTAACACCGGATGCCAGCACCGTATCGGCCTGCAGCCGAGGCCAGGTAAAGGTGACAGGGACGCTCGATGGCCGCAGAGGCAAGAACGGAGGATAAGCCGTTCGCGTCATTAAAGGCAAGGCATTTGGCTTTGGCCTGTGACATCCCGGGGCTGTGACATCCCGAGGAAGGCATTTGTTGGCTGAGACGACGAAACGGGAGGATTTATTAGTAGAGACGTTCAGGGTAGGACATGACTTAGCTGTGACAGCCGAATCCAACTATTGCGTGGAGGGAAGAGTGTGGAAGGGCTCATGAACGTCAATTAAAGCGTGATATATGAGCGAAATCACCACTGAAGATCAACATTTCATTGTTTAAGTGAACATTAGGTACATTTTCCAGGAGCATGTGTTTGATATCATACGGCCTCCGAAGCCCGAATTTACTTACTCAGTTATGTTTCAGGACAGCAAAATGGGTACGTTAACGCAGTCGGTTTTTGTAACTTAAATGCAAATATTAATATTAAGCATATAATTGTATCGTTTATTCCTGTATACATTATTATTCATTTAAATTTTAGAGCAAAAGAACAGCCGCTAATCAACTGAAGTCACATGAGGCATTGTCCCGAATTCGAATTAAAACTACCTGCACTCACGGCCATGACGTCAGCTCACCCTGCACTCACGGGCACGACGTCAGCTCACCCTGCACTCACGGCCACGACGTCAGCTCACCCTGCACTCACGGCCACGATGTCAGCTCACCCTGCACTCACGGCCACGACGTCAGCTCACCCTGCACTCACGGCCACGATGTCAGCTCACCCTGCACTCACGGACACGACGTCAGCTGACCCTGCACTCACGGCCACGACGTCAGCTCACCCTGAACTCACGGCCACGACGTCAGCTCACCCTGCACTCACGGCCACGACGTCAGCTCACCCTGCACTCACGGCCACGACGTCAGCTCACTCTGTACTCACGGCCACGACGTCAGCTCACTCTGTCCCTATTGGCAATACCATCAGCAGCACAGCATAGATTGACATATATTTAACTCGCACATCACAGTCATTTCGGAAAACTGCGGGCATCAGGCTAACTTTAACCCGAAATAGAATATGTGAGATATTAAGCCGCCGACCAGCTGACGTCTTAGTTCTCAACACGTCAGGTCCATTGACCGCCTGTGACGTCGCTCTACACTGCCACCGACCGGCTGACGTCTCAGTTATCAGCACGTCAGGTCCATTGACCACCTGTGATGTCGCTCCACACTGCCACCGACCGGCTGACGTCTCAGTTCTCAGCACGTCAGGTCCATTGACCACCTGTGACGTCGCTCCACACCGCCACCGACCGGCTGACGTCTCAGTTATCAGCACGTCAGGTCCATTGACCACCTGTGACGCCGCTCCACACTGCCACCGGCCGGCTGACGTCTCAGTTCTCAGCCCTGACGGTCCATTGAGCGTGCAGTTTGGAGCGACGTTTTTTTCCACCAGCTGCACCCGACAGCGGCCGCCGCCAGCGACGAGCCGCGGCGCCGACCTGTCTGACCTTTATCCGGCCTCTGGCGGCGGCGGCGGCGGCGGCGGCGGCGGTGGTGTCCCGGCCGCTCCGACCCAGTTGGTGGTCCGTGGGGGCGTACTGGGCCGCCCGTACGAGCCGTACGGAGCGAATGAGTACCAAACTCATCTCTGACATATGACATACATATGACAGACATATGACAGACATATGACAGACAGAAAATGAAATATGCCCCGTGCATATATGGTAATGTTGAGTGATCACTGAACGTGTATCCAATCAGTTTCAATGCATGTATTACCCATTAACATGTGCGGGCCAGGGGGTATGACAGCCACGACCCCACCCAAAGGAATTTTAGGTGGAGTCAACATGCTTTTGGACTCCTCAAATATCCTATTTCTGTCTAATATGATATTTTTGTATGGAATTTTAGCAATATGCACTCTTTCTGCACCAATTATCAGCAATCCTGCCACTTTCTATCGTACTTTTACCAGTAAAACGCCTTTTTGGGCGATGACCGAGCGGGCGCGCACTGGTAAAGCTAAAACAGGCTTGAAATATGAAACGGTACGGGAGCACACGTGGTAGTAACACATAGTCCTTTTAGTCCTTTTAGTCCCCCATAAAATTGCCAGGCCTCCATGCATGCCAACATAAAAATTAAGTTTTATTAAATTGTACATGATCTCCTTTCTCGAATCCGCCAAAAGGGAGTACGTCCTGAGCGCTGCATGCTTCAGCGTATACAAAACGAATGCTTAGATAAATCGAGCCATTTTTGATCAAGAATGATTTTTGTTCATTTCCACGTCCGCGGGTGTCACGCGCTGTGGTACCACCCCTATAAGAACGCACCATAACAAAATACAAATTGATTTGATGGTCCTATCCAATGGTGAAAATCCGATCTCAATCGGAGCAGTGGTTGCAAAGTCATTAGCTTCCGAAAAGCGTCTGTATGGCCGGGTCGGGCCGGGTCGGGCCGGGTCGGGCCGGGTCAAATGTAAATTTGTCTAGTAAGTTGACGAGAAACCTCACGGGCGCCTCGCGCCCGCTCGGTAATGAGCTAGCATCCGGCAACTTTTCGGTGTTACCATATGCCGGGGTATGTTTCCAACATTAGCACGTGTTTCTGGTATCAGCTTTCGGCCCGCTGAAATTTACAACGGGAAGCAATGTGGTACTACTTTTCGTCCCTAGGGGATTTCAGCGATACCAGACGTAAGTCAGACGTATATGTATAAATTCCTCGATGCTTTCATAAACGTTGAATCCATATTGAATACCAAATATTCTGGAAAAATGTCATAAAGCGTCATAAAGCATATTTTCACGGAACAAGTTTACCTAAAAACGGCAAATGGTAAAATAAATGGAACACTCGGGCGCTATATTTTCCACGGAATCTCGGTCTCCTGTTGATTTAGTCCTTCGGGGCTTTCGCGCCTCGGGTAAAAAAAATAAACAGAGAGACCTCGATTTCACGGAAAATATGATACCGCCCTCATGCACTATTTTATATTACTGAGTTACATATGGAGTTGGAAATCAGATATGAAAAAAAAAATGTTGATTAAAAAATCAACAGGGAGACCTCGATTCCACGGAAAATATGATACCGCCCTCATGCACTATTTTATATTACTGAGTTACATATGGGGAACACACTGCAGCATTTTCGTGTGACAACAATTTAACAGAGCGGTAACGAGACAAGTGCCTAAAACGTCTTGTTATTTGCTAGAAGTTTGTAAAAAATAGAGATTGGAAATCATATTAAATCAGATACGCTGGCAGGATACAATAGTACAACGTTAGATTACAATCCCCTGGTGTAAACGTCCACTCATAAGTAATTTCTCGTGCATCTGCCTTGCCTTTGGAGCGTTATTTCTCCCGGTCAGTTCAGCAGTGATGATAGCGAATAAGAAAAACACTGAAAATCGGCCTCTATCATAAGCTTTATCGTCCTGACAAGAAATGGATTTAGTCTGCATTTCAAATTCGACGCTTTACTTTAGCTCCACGCTTTAGTTACAGGCAGAGTTTAACAATGAATACGCAACTACTTGCTGAATGTTAGCATTTATGCGGATTTTATATTATATACAGGCCAGGTCACAACTGCGTCTACCTAAGAGGATCTGATCACACCAGAGCGACTTAAGTCGGCTACTTAGGGTCACTGCGTTGTACGTTAAGTGTAAAACTGGTCGCGGTTTCTGCACGTTCGAGGAACCATCCAGTCATGCTGCCGACATTGTGGGCCAGCGCGGCAGCTGACAGCGTCAGCACAGCGGACCGCGTCAGGAGTTTGCAAACTTTGGTCAGCTGAACATGGAGAGCTATCCAAAAGCTGGCGCTGGCTGGTACCGGTTCGATCGATGATACCAAAATAGACAGCCCAGCTCAGTCCCAGCTCTGATGGACCAGCGGAGCTCAATTTAGTCACCTATATAACGAGTAGTCCCATTGCTGGACACCTAAACTGTCCAGCCATGCACACAGTTCGCTGAATGGTCAGTTTGGCTACATTGATCAAAACACGTGCCCTCTGAGCCTGCCAGTGTTTAACAAAATAACCAAATAATGTGTCCAATTTCCTGGTTCTCCCGCGTTTAACACCGGTCGTCAACCCCCCGCACATGGAGTTTTGATCATATGTGGATAAAATAAACGCATTAACTACCTGTGGGTGAGTCAAACTCGTTGGGCCAGCATTGATCTAGCATAAACAACAACGCACACCTTTAGATTAAGCATGGTTGTCAAAATTGATTTCCGATTTGGAAAATTGCTAGGGTGGATCGGTATGTAATAAACAATTCTGAACAACTTTTCTATTTTGGGTTTTTAGATAAAATGAATTCCTGACTACCTTAAATCCACTTTTTGAAAACATGTTTGGTCCTCGGGACTAGAGCGCTTCATGGAATGGGAATCCCAATGAAGCCCATGGAACGGGATGGAAATGAGTGAGAATGGGGCCATTTTTGGAAATGTAACGGGTTGGAACGGGTTTGAGACAGATCATATCATTTTTTAGCACTACAAAAAAAAAATGCTGAAACGCATGGGATTGGGAGCCCCATCAATTATGAATTCGGATTGGAACGGGTTTGGGTCTGGCTGAATGGGCTGGAACGGGATGGGGGCTGAAGAAAGTGTCCCATGAAGGGCTCTACTCAGGACACTCGGCTGCCGTTCAACGGACCAACAAGCGCCGATGATGGGTAAATCGCGCACTGAATATGCAGATACACACTTAGGGCCCCTTAAGCCGACCTAGAGCCCCTTAGGCCGACTGAGGTCTCTCAAGCCAAACGAATGCCTCCTCAAGCTGACCGAAGGCCCCCACGAGCCAACAGAGGAGGACAGGGTTCCCTCTGGAGGCCACAGCAGGCCCTGTGGAGGTCAGAGTGGAACCCTGAAATCCAGAGGGGGTCCTATGGTGGTGAGCGTGATGCCTCTGGAGGTCAGAGTGGTGGTCCTCCTGTAGGTCAGAGTGGTGGTCCTTCTGTTGGTCAGAGTGGGCCCTCTGGACGCTAGAGGGGCCCAATGATATCCAGAGGGGCCCTATGGAGGCTGGAGAGGGCCCTATGAATGCCAGAGTGGCACATTGGAGGCCAGCGAGGGCCATCTAGAGGTCCGAATTGGCCCTCTGGAGGCTGAAGTGGGCCCTCTGGAGGTGGCGGAAGCAGTGGGCCCTCTGGAGATGGATACCGGAGTGGGCCTTCTGGAGGTCAGAGAATGCCCTCTAGAGGCCACATGGACCCTCTGGAAGCCAGAGGTGGCCCTCTAAAGGTCAGAATGAGCCCTCTGAAGGTCAGAATGAGCGGCCTCTGAAAGCGAGAGTGGTCGCCGTGAAGCCAGAGAGACCCTTTGAAGGCCAGAGTGTGCCCCTTGGATGACAGAATGGGCCATTTGAAGGTCAGAGTGGGCCCACTGGAAGCCAGAGGGGGGGGGCAATTAGTATCCAGAGGGGCCCTCTGGATGCCAGAGTGGGCCCTCTGTAAGCCAGAGGGGCCATCCGGAAGCCGGAGTGGGCCCTCGGCCTCGGGAGGTCAGAGTGGGCTCTCTGCAAGCCAGAGGGGGTCCAATGGTATCCAGAGGGGCCTTCTGGAGGTCAAAGTGGGCCATATGGAGGTCAGATTGGGCCCTCTGGAGGTCAGATTGGGCCCTCTGGAGGTCTGAGTGGGCCCTCTGGAGGAAGGAGAGGGACCTCTGAAGATGGAGGCCGGATTGGTATCTGATATCTCTAAATTTCAGTTGTTCGTCCCACTAGTCGAACCGGGGAGTGTGCACGAGCCGTATTCGGGCCTGTTGGTTTTCGTTTATGGATCATGATTCGAGTTCTGAAACCGAAATGTCTTTGGGAATGACTGTCGGTTGTGCATGAGAGGATTCAGTTTGATCTCACCAGTAGTGTATTTGTAGAACCCGTACATGATTGTCGTTGCCAATGTCCGTGTTGCCTACTTTGGCGCTGTCGGTCATGGCCGCCCGAACATGTTGCCGAAAAATGGATTTAAAGTAGTCAGGATTTAATCAGTTTTCAGAATTGTTCACTTCCTACGAATCCACCCTCGCTATTTTTGAAATCCGGTATTTTTTATTTTCACAATCCTGACGACTAGAGCCCTTCGTGGAATGGGAATCTCCATGGAACCCATGGAACGGGATGGCAATGGACCCAAATGGGGCCATTTTTGGAAATGTAACTGGTTGGGACCAGTGTTCGTCACGGGCCCACCAACCCCCAGCCCAGCCCGGCCCAGGCCCACCAACCCCCAGCCCGGCCCGGCCCAGACCCACCAACCCCCAGCCCGGCCCGGCCCAGGCCCACCAACCCCCAGCCCGGCCCAGGCCCACCAACCCCCAGCCCGGCCCGGCCCAGGCCCACCAACCACCAGCCCGACCCGGCCCAGGCCCACCAACTCCCAGCCCGGCCCGGCCCAGGCCCACCAACCCCCAGCCCGGCCCGGCCCAGGCCCACCAACCCCTAGCCCGGTCCGGCCCAGGCCCACCAATCCCCAGCCCGGCCCGGCCCAGGCCCACCAACCCTCAGCCCGGCCCGGCCCAGGCCCACCAACCCCCAGCCCGGCCCGGCCCAGGCCCCCCAACCCCCAGCCCGGTCCGGCCCAGGCCCACCAACCCCCAGCCCGGCCCGGCCCAGGCCCACCAAACCTCCAGCCCGGCCCGGCCCAGGCCCACCAACCCCCAGCCCGGCCCGGCCCAGGCCCACCAACCCCCAGCCCGGCCCGGCCCAGGCCCATCAACACCAAGCCCAGGCCCGGACCAGGTCCGGTCAAATTTATAATATTGAGGCCCAGGCCCAGTCCGGCCCGTTCAGATTAAGCATATAAATATTTTCACAAAATTTGCAATCACTATTAGCATATTTACTTGTATACAATAAATGTGAAACAATGAACCAACTATGCTAACCAAAAACAAACAAAAAGCCACAGCCACACCAACAGTGTGTTGCTGTGGAAGTGAACTGCTGGTTGAAATATTTTTTCAGCTCTGACCTGAGGTTCAACATTCTCAGCCCAGGCCCTTCCAGAGCCCGGTGATTTCCTTAAAGTTGAGGCCCAGCCCAGGCCCAGCCCAGGTCCAGCCCAGGTCCAGCCCAGGCCCATGGTCCATAGGGCCGGCCCAGCCCGTGACGAACTCTGGTTGGGACGGGTTTGGGACAGACCATATCATTTCTTAGCACCACAAAAAGTGAAATATGCTGAAACGGGTGAGAATGGGAGCCCCATCAATTATGAATTCGGATTGGAACGGATTTGGGTCTGGCTGAATGGGCTGGAACGGGATGGGGCTGAAAAAGTGTCCCATGAAGGGCTCTAGACGACCATGCATAATGGCCGTCGAACATGTTGCCGAAAAATGGATTTAAGGTAGTCGGGAATTCATAAAATCAAAAAAACCGAAGATAGAGAAGTTGTTCAGAATTGCTTACTTCATACTAATCCATCCTCGCAATTTTCGAAATCCGGAATTTTTCATTTCCACCCTGCTGACGACCATGCCTAGATGAGCCCGTAGATGAGCCCGTAATATAGCCAGTCTGTGGGTAGCCCCGACGAATTATCGCAGAAGTTTTCTCTGGCAAAGTGCCCTTTACTTAATAGCTCATCTACATAGTGGTTACTACAACAAACCCAAAGCCCAGCCTGGGAAGTGATCATGGAGTCACATCATGGATGGGCCCTGCACAACCACGCGAGGCTCAGCCCAAACAAACCAACTTCTATACAGGTGACCCCAGCCTCCTAACCCACCTGTTGGCGGCCCTCCGTACAGGTGACCCCAGTCTCCTAACCCACCTGTGGGCGGCCCTCCGTACAGGTGACCCCAGTCTCCTAGCCCACCTGTGGGCGGCCCTCCGTACAGGTGACATCAGTCTCCTAACCCACCTGTGGGCGGCCCTCCGTACAGGTGACCCCAGCATCCTAGCCCACCTGTGGGCGGCCCTCCGTACAGGTGACCCCAGTCTCCTAACCCACCTGTGGGCGGCCCTCCGTACAGGTGACCCCAGCCTCCTAACCCACCTGTGGGCGGCCTTCCGTACAGGTCACCCCAGTCTCCTAGCCCACCTGTGTGCGACCCTCCGTACAGGTGACCCCAGTCTCCTAGCCCACCTGTGGGCGGCCCCCTCCGTACAGGTGACCCCAGTCTCCTAGCCCACCTGTGTGCGACCCTCCGTACAGGTGACCCCAGCCTCCTAACCCACCTGTGGGCGGCCCTCCGTACAGGTGACCCCAGCCTCCTAACCCACCTGTGGGCGGCCCTCCGTACAGGTGACCCCAGTCTCCTAGCCCACCTGTGGGCGGCCCTCCGTACAGGTGACCCCAGTCTCCTATCCCACCTGTGTGCGACCCTCCGTACAGGTGACCCCAGTCTCCTAGCCCACCTGTGTGCGACCCTCCGTACAGGTGACCCCAGCATCCTAGCCCACCTGGTAGGCGGCCCTCCGTACAGGTGACCCCAGCCTCCTAACACACCTGTGGGCGAGCCGAGCTCGGTGATTTTCTTGCCATCGGCGTAGACGGCGTACCCGGTGACGGGAGCGCCGTTACTGGTGCCTGACGTCGAATTAATGGTGACTGGGAGCCAAGTGACGAGCAGACTGCCCTCCTGTGGTCCCAGCTCACACTGCACGTCCACGGGCGGGTCTGGCACCCCTGCAGTACAGAGACACAGCGTCACACACACACAGGCGGGCCCGGTACCCCTGCAGTACAGAGACACAGCGTCACACACACACACACAGGCGGGCCCGGTACCCCTGCAGTACAGAGACACAGCGTCACACACAGGCGGGTCCGGTACCCCTGCAGTACAGAGACACAGCGCCACACACAGACTGCCCTGCTGTGGCCCCAGCTCACACTGCACGTCCACAATAATTTGTCATCTGCATAAGAAGTAGGAAAAGGAACTCGTCAACCAGAATAAACCATCCCCATATGTTTTGTCGTGCTTAAGTATTCACTGCAATACGAACTTATTAGTACCATGCTTATAGCGTACCATGCTTGCATAAAACGCTTGTTAAACATTCCCCGGTACTCCAGAAAGCACACAAAATATATTACTCCAAGTCAGGTGGGCCAGTAGCATCTCCCAGAAAGGCATTATTGCTGCTAATAATGTCGTATCCCGCCATCCATTTAGTATGATGCTCAGCAGCCAATGGAGCCGCGTGTTGACTAAGATGTGGTTCCTCTGAGGGGACGGATATGATGCTCAGCAGCCAATGGAGGCGCGTGTTGACTAAGATGTGGTTCCTCTGAAGGGACGGATATGATGTTCAGCAGCCAATGGAGGCGCGTGTTGACTAAGATGTGGTTCGTCTGAGGGGACGGATATGATGCTCAGCAGCCAATGGAGGCGCGTGTTGCGCGTGTTAACTAAGATGTGGTTCGTCTGAGGGGACGGATATGATGCTCAGCAGCCAATGGAGGCACGTGTTGACTAAGATGTGGTTCGTCTGAGGGGACGGATATGATGTTCAGCAGCCAATGGAGCCGCGTGTTGACTAAGATGTGGTTCGTCTGAGGGGACGGATATGTGGCTCAGCAGCCAATGGAGGCGCGTGTTGACTAAGATGTGGTTCGTCTAAAGGGACGGATATGATGCTCAGCAGCCAATGGAGGCGCGTGTTGACTAAGATGTGGTTCCTCTGAGGGAACGGATATGTGGCTCAGCGCCAATGGAGCCGCGTGTTGACTAAGATGTGGTTCGTCTGAGGGGACGGATATGATGCTCAGCAGCCAATGGAGCCGCGAGTTGACTAAGATGTGGTTCGTCTGAGGGGACGGATATGATGCTCAGCAGCCAATGGAGCCGCGTGTTGACTAAGATGTGGTTCCTCTGAGGGGACGGATATGATGCTCAGCAGCCAATGGAGCCGCGTGTTGACTAAGATGTGGTTCGTCTGAGGGGACGGATATGTGGCTCAGCAGCCAATGGAGGCGCGTGTTGACTAAGATGTGGTTCCTCTGAGGGGAAGGATATGATGCTCAGCAGCCAATGGAGCCGCGTGTTGACTAAGATGTGGTTCCTCTGAAGGGACGGATATGATGCTCAGCAGCTAATGTAGGCGCGTGTTGACTAAGATGTGGTTCGTCTGAGGGGACGGATATGATGCTCAGCAGCCAATGGAGGCACGTGTTGACTAAGATGTGGTTCGTCTGAGGGGACGGATATGATGTTCAGCAGCCAATGGAGCCGCGTGTTGACTAAGATGTGGTTCCTCTGAAGGGACGGATATGATGCTCAGCAGCTAATGGAGGCGCGTGTTGACCAAGATGTGGTTCGTCTGAGGGGACGGATATGATGCTCAGCAGCCAATGGAGGCACGTGTTGACTAAGATGTGGTTCGTCTGAGGGGACGGATATGATGTTCAGCAGCCAATGGAGCCGCGTGTTGACTAAGATGTGGTTCGTCTGAGGGGACGGATGTGGCTCAGCAGTCAATGGAGGCGCGTGTTGACTAAGATGTGGTTCGTCTGAACGGACGGATATGATGCTCAGCAGCCAATGGAGCCGCGTGTTGACTAAAAATGTGGTTCCTCTGAGGGAACGGATATGTGGCTCAGCGCCAATGGAGCCGCGTGTTGACTAAGATGTGGTTCCTCTGAGGGGACGGATATGATGCTCAGCAGCCAATGGAGCCGCGTGTTGACTAAGATGTGGTTCCTCTGAGTGGACGGATATGATGTTCAGCAGCCAATGGAGCCGCGTGTTGACTAAGATGTGGTTCGTCTGAGGGGACGGATATGATGCTCAGCAGCCAATGGAGCCGCGTGTTGACTAAGATGTGGTTCCTCTGAGGGGACGGATATGATGCTCAGCAGCCAATGGAGCCGCGTGTTGACTAAGATGTGGTTCGTCTGAGGGGACGGATATGTGGCTCAGCAGCCAATGGAGGCGCGTGTTGACTAAGATGTGGTTCGTCTGAAGGGACGGATATGATGCTCAGCAGCCAATAGAGGCGCGTGTTGACTAAGATGTGGTTCCTCTGAGGGGACGGATATGATGCTCAGCAGCCAATGGAGCCGCGTGTTGACTAAGATGTGGTTCCTCTGAAGGGACGGATATGATGCTCAGCAGCTAATGGAGGCGCGTGTTGACTAAGATGTGGTGTTAAACAGCAGTGGTGTCAACTAGTGTATGCTGTATTGCGTGACCGTGTGACAGTGTCACTATGTGCCTGATATGTGCACGAAATAAATGACATTATTATTATTAATACTACTTACCTTTCCAGCCTTGTTGCATGAAAAACAGAAATCATTAAAATAATTGCATATTTTCAAATATAAATTTTGAAACAACTTCAAGACGAATACATGGATGTCATAATTCATAAACAGACTCAAGATTTCGGAAGACTCTCTTTAAATCTACCAAGGAATCTTGAATCCCACTGGATCTTATGCAACAGTGGATCTGCGATCCCAGTGAATCCCGATAAAATTGAGTCGCAGGTCTCAACCGGACAGGGTTCTGTGTTGAAACTTTGCAGTAGACGATGAAACCTGGCGGCTAATCCGCCGGCGGAGTAGGCGGAGTAAGCGGTACGGAGTGCGGACCTTTGGGCAGTGTTCGGAACTCGATGTGAGTGGCCAGCCGCTCCAGCTGTTTGGAGGTCCGACTGGCGAACTGCGGCGCCGTGATGTTCTTCACCTTCACACTGACACGGTACGTCGTGTTCGGAGATATGCCTGTGAACGGATTCCAGGTGTGACAGCGGTGAACAATACACTGATCATGCCTGTTCACATCATCTACACTTATCAGCGGTGAACAGTACACCAAACATATTCTCAATCTAATTCAAGAGCAATAAGAGTGACAAGTTAAGAGTGCAATAATAAGTGTGACACCAAATTAAGACGGCTATCTCAGTTGGTTAGAACGTTGTCTTGTAACACACTTTCACACAGAACGGGTCCCAAACGCAGCTCATAGACCAGTATCTTCTCGGTGGCCATACACGACTATTTTCGGTCCACTGCCGTCACTGACCTGTGATGGTGTGTCTGTAGACGCCGTCACTGACCTGTAATGGTGTGTCTGTAGACGCCGGGCTTCACAGTGCGCACCTCTACACTGTTGACGCACACCGTGTGCTGGAAGTTACTGTTGCTAGGCAGCCAGCTGATGACTGCGGACGTGGACGTGACGTTGGTGGCGCGCACGGCCGTCGGCGCCAGCGGCACGTCCTTACCGATCAGCATGGTGCAGGCGGCGTCTCGCGAGGTGCGCCGGTTCGGCGTCACGGCGCGCACGCTGATCCGGTGCGGCTGCCGTCGGACATATGGTGTCAGACAGGTGACATATGACGTCAGACAGGGTGACAGGTCACTGTCAGACAGGGTGACAGGTCGTGTCAGACAGGGTGACAGGTCACTGTCAGACAGACAGGGTGATGTCAGACAGGTGACAGGTCACTGTCAGACAGGGTGACCGTTCACTGTCAGACAGGGTGACAGGTCGTGTCAGACAGACAGGGTGACATGTCACTGTCAGACAGGGTGACAGGTCACTGTCAGACAGGGTGACAGGTCACTGTCAGACAGGGTGACAGGTCACTGTCAGACAGACAGGGTGATGTCAGACAGGTGACAGGTCACTGTCAGACAGGGTGACCGTTCACTGTCAGACAGGGTGACAGGTCGTGTCAGACAGACAGGGTGACATGTCACTGTCAGACAGGGTGACAGGTCACTGTCAGACAGGGTGACAGGTCACTGTCAGACAGGGTGACAGGTCACTGTCAGACAGGGTGACAGGTCACTGTCAGACAGGGTGACAGGTCAATGTCAGACAGGGTGACAGGTCACTGTCAGACAGGGTGACAGGTCACTGTCAGACAGGGTGACAGGTCACTGTCAGACAGGGTGACAGGTCACTGTCAGACAGGGTGACAGGTCACTGTCAGACAGGGTGACAGGTCACTGTCAGACAGGGTGACAGATGACGTCAGACAGGGTGACAGGTCACTGTCAGACAGACAGGGTGACAGGTCACTGTCAGACAGGGTGACAGGTCACTGTCAGACAGGGTGACAGGTCACTGTCAGACAGACAGGGTGACAGGTCACTGTCAGACAGGGTGACAGGTCACTGTCAGACAGGGTGACAGGTCGTGTCAGACAGACAGGGTGACAGGTCACTGTCAGACAGGGTGACAGGTCACTGTCAGACAGGGTGACAGGTCACTGTCAGACAGGGTGACAGGTCACTGTCAGACAGGGTGACAGGTCACTGTCAGACAGGGTGACAGGTCACTGTCAGACAGGGTGACAGGTCACTGTCAGACAGGGTGACAGATGACGTCAGACAGGGTGACAGGTCACTGTCAGACAGACAGGGTGACAGGTCACTGTCAGACAGGGTGACAGGTCACTGTCAGACAGACAGGGTGACAGGTCACTGTCAGACAGACAGGGTGACAGGTCACTGTCAGACAGGGTGACAGGTCACTGTCAGACAGGGTGACAGGTCACTGT